>BMAU01001095.1:92500-223523 GCA_019973935.1 Trichonephila clavipes | reverse complement strand
ATACATATATATAGTCTTGCATATTAATCAATACTATTCATTTTTTTTGCTTATGGGGCGTTGAAAAACATTTCCAATGTTGATTGCTTTTCTCTCTTTTCAGGATTTTCCGGAAGTAATTAATGACATTGTCATTGTAAAGATCCCCAACCCTTCTGACATCAGCTTGGTTTTGGGCGCCATTCTAAGACCATTCCTCTGACAGTCTGCCATTTTTTCAAAACATCTTTAATGGCAGATGTCGGCAATCCTTTTTCGCCATTCCTCTCTTGTTCAGAAGGAGACACATTTCACTGTGTTTCTTGGTGTTCTTCCTTCAAAATTTCTTGGAGTTATTCTGATGTCATTTCATCTTCATGTCTCATTATGAGCTCTTATATGTCATCCCTCGTTCACCTCCCATTCAAAATATCTAGCAGTTGTCAAAATTTCTCCATAATTTCAGGGGTGTCTCCCTGATCACCTCCGAATATGTGTGTCGTTGTCCAAACACAAAAAATCTTTCTTGAAAGTGTTCGTTATCTGAGCACAAAATATTTCGTAAAAGTGTTCGTTAACTGATCGCCCACTGTATATACACTCAGGAACATTGAAAATAGCGACCCAAGAAGGAAGCTAAGTACAATCTCAAAACTATGCAAATAAGTACAGAGTAATGTGATATGAAAATGATCCAAGTTTTGTGCCAATACGCATGTTGATACATGCCGAGGTGGCTCTACAATAAAGAAGAGGGTGCTGTATAAGCCAGTGCAAATTGAAGATTCATAAACGTGACGATTTTTCGCCGATTTTAGGAAGTCTTTTGTAAGCAAAACATGCCAGATAAACGTGCTAGAAAACATTTCTCAGAGTTAAGCAAGTTTCAGGGAGGCCTGATCAGCGGATGAAAACTGCAGGCTGGTCGACGCGCTGTGTTGCTGGCCAGGTGGATCTTTCGGAGTGTGAAGTTAGAAATTGTTGGAAGCAGTGGACACGAGAAGTTACCCATGCGTGGAAAAACCGGGTCTGGAGCGACCAGGAAGACTACGAGCAGATATTTCGAAGGATCATGTGGCAAGCCCTTGTGGACCCGACAGTTATTCGTCCAACGATACGAGCAGACGTAGGCCTAGCAATTGTTCCACAAACAATTTTCGACACCTTGCGGAAGCAAATCTTAAAATCCAAGCGCCTTTCCGTGCACTCCCTTTAACACCGGAACATCGGCAACTGCGTCTACAGTGGAGCCAAGCTACATCAATGTGAAATGTCACAGATTGCAAAAGGTTGTGTTTAGTGATGAGTCCCGGTTTGTTTTGGGGACAGATGATAACCGTGTACGGGTATGGAGGCGCCCTGGTGAGCAGTACAATCCCCACTGTTCTACGTCACACTGCCCGCACAGCTGGTGTAATCGTCTGGGGGGCATAGCCTATGATAGCCGGTCCACTTTAATTGTGATGCGTGGAAACAACGTCCCAACGTTACGTTGATGATATTCTTTGACCGACCTTTCTTAAATGGTCTTCCAGGGGCAATTTTCCAGCAAGATATAGCTCGTCAACATACAGCAAGAGTTGCTCAAGTCTTCCTACGTCATTTTCAGATTCTTGCATGGCCGGGCCGCTTCCCCGATTTGTTCCCTGTAGAGCACGTGTAGGATCAGCTAAAACGGCAGATGCCATCGTGTCACTCTGTACATGATTTAGAGTTGGCTGTTCAAGATTTGTGGGCCCATCTGCCTCAGGACAACATAAGGTGACTAATCAACTCAATGCTGGCCCGTATGGTGGCATGTAATGCAGCTGGAGGTGGTTCAACGCGCTATTGAAGTTGCCCAGTATTTGTGTGGCTACGCACCCTGTATTCGTTTAATTGTCTTGTTTTTGAGATCAAGTGAATCTCTCATCTGTGTCATTATGTGTATTAAATTTCATTTCAATCCGATGCTTTCTTCTTGGGTCACTATTTTGAATGTTCCTGAGTTTATTTTGGTTTTATTATTAAAACTAGTTACTATTCAAACCAAAGAATAAATATATTTATTAATATATATATATATATATATATATATATATATATATATATATATACATTATTTTTTTAGGTTTTATTGTTAAAACTACCTTTTGACAAACATGCAGAGGTAAGGAATATTGCTGAAGTCCACAAGCTGACATCGTCGCACCACAGATAATACCATTGGGTTATTATTAATATTATTATTGTACCTTGCGTGAAATTATAACAATGAATTTTTCTTTTGAAATTGAAGATTTTGGATGTGCTGAGGGACAATGGTCTCGTTCAAAATTTGACATGTTCTCACGTTATATTTAAAAACTTCATTTCATATGAATATGCTTAAACATTTAGGCACAATTATTGTAAAAAAACTCAGGTAAATCTTTTTTCTTTCTTTTTTTTTATCTAAAAGAAACGCATTTTAGATCCTTGTTTTGAACAAAAATTTTAAGAAAATACAAAATTAATGTAAATTTCTATTTAAATTTTGGATTTTGATCCACATTGCAAATAAGGGCCAAATATTGAATCTTGCAAGCAAATTGACTTTTATTATATTTCCTATCGTATGGTTATTTCGAACCATATGGTTGTTTATGTATGTTATCGTATGGTTGTTTATTACCATGTTTTTATTAACTTGCTTTCTTGTCCGTCCCTGCGGGATTTTGTAATTGATTTTAAACTAACTTCTCGATGAACCAGAGACATATGAAATTTGGACCATAACTCAGAAGTGGATGAAAATGTATGAAAAATGGGAAAAAAGAAGAAAACGAAAAGGAGGAAAGAAGGATGAAGAAAACGAAAGAGACGAAAACAAAAATTAGGCTTTTTAGTCCATTATAAAAACAATATAAAAACATAGTACATTAAAATTTTTTTAGATAATTCACTTGTTTATCAGTTAAAATACTACTTTTTCAACAGAAATTGAAGAAGTGTAGTATTTATTGCAAAAAAAAACATTCAAAATTTTCTGTTGTCGGAATAATTCGGAAGCTAGATGCAGCGCAAAACCTAACATAGCAATTATTGCGCTTGCAAAGACTCTTTATCGCTTTTAGCTCAACATTTAGTGCATTGTCATGGTTATCGCGGTAGTTGAAGACATGGTATTTGCGAACACATAACATTTCGTGGTTTGAGCGGACACATCCCGCCCTCATCTTAGAACAGATAAAGGGTGCAGATAAATAAGGAAATAAATAATTTTAAAAATCACGAATATAATTTAAAACGGTATTTTAAGGGGCAAATCTCTTCCTTGGAGATAATCATTTTATTCTTCTTTTTAAAGTGAAGTTTTTTGTTTTTACACTCTGTTATCGAATTCCAAGGAAAATAAATTTTTGCCAATCAAATTTAATTATTTATAATGAGTTGTGTAAGATATTTTATGTGAATGCATTTTAAACATATAAATGTAATGGGAAAAATAAAATCTTCAGAGAAAATATTATTAAAAATGAATTGTAAGTAACAGTATAATGAAGCGTATCGACAAATTTCCAGGAATTTGTATTTTAAAGTCAAATAAATATTAGAACAGGTGCAATTATCATAAAATTAATTAGTTTCATTAATGTAAGTAAAGATAAACAATAGAAGCAAAGTAAATAAAACAGATACAAGTAATTAGAAGAAAATAAATACAAGTAAATAAATATTAATCCAACCTTATTATAATGGCATAAAACAAGTCATTTACCACTGGCTTTTTAGTCTCACTAATTACAAAAGATTTTAGACATTTTTCTAATTGTTTTAATTGGCTTCGAAATCTTTTATGATGTTTTCAGTTCTTTCATCTAGTTTACACATGCATTTTCCTTTTTATTCTAGATGCCACCTAATTCTCTGGATTTTTAAATTAAAAGACACTTTTGTGTTTCTTCTTTTAGTATTTTTAACTAATAGGTGGACATTAGGCTAGTTTTGCCAGTGATTGCATTTTAATATGAAATTCCACCCTTCAATGTGAATTTGTCTGTGACGCTGTCCATATAAATTCCACACTTCAATGGGCATATTTGTGTTGTCCATTCACTGCGCCACAAAATAATCAATGAATGAGGTAAGTTCGTCAATGTTAAAAGCGTTTTCCCAATGTTCCAAGCATCATCTATGTGTTCCATGGGCAAGTAAGCTAATGCAGGGATCATTGTACCAGCTATTTCTAATATCTTCGTTCTCTTTATATTCCTTTACTAGACCCATTTCTTGTATTTTTACACAAACATGGATTAAAATGAAAATTAGAACCGGAGATACTCGAACTGGAAAATTCTAACTTAGGCTTCAAAATCCAATTTTATAATGTCGTCCGGCTTCCACTTAGGACACCAACGTTTCACTTCCTGAAACTTTGCAAAGTAAGTTGTTTGTCTCTTATGCAGAATTATAAAAGCTGGATAAGCATTGGTCTCAGTTTCTTTACTCCTTAAGTCGACGTATATTGTATATATTTGAGAAAATTCTTTCGGACAACTGTTAAATGTTTCCATTTAAGAAAATGTCTATTTTCCAAAAGGTACAGAGATTCTTCTCGAAATACTAAAATCCTGTTACCTTGGTCATTTTGAAAGTCTAAGCCAGTGTTCTTCAAACTATATTCCATGGAACCCTGGGGTTTCATGAGGGCATACAAAGGGCTCCACGAGTTACAATAAAAAATCTAAAAGAAACTTATAAATGTATATGCAAAATGGATTCACATTCTGCATGAAGTTTCCATACCCACAAGAACTTAAAGCTTGACCCTGTCTTTAAGAAACTAAAGATTTTTGTGTTTCATACACAACAATTTCATTTTGCAATACTTTTTAAACATTTATTATAATTTAATAAAAGAATATAAAAAAAACTAAAAAATCTTTAAATGTACTACCTACTGCATTGTTAATATTTTATTGTTTACTATTCCCAGTTTTTAATCATTAGTGCAATGTCTTAGAAAACTAAATGCACATTTTTATATTTTGTGAGAAAAACCTACAATAAAGAAAACAGAACTTATTGGTGTATCAACAGATTCGATGTAAAAAATCTAAATTTAAACAAGAACTGCTACTAAATTTTATGTTGCAAATTCATGTAAACTACGCAATGTTTCTCACACAGTTATAAGCCTTTTAATGCCATTCGAGAAGTGCATGTACAATACAAATACGCCCTTTGAAGTATGGAATGTATATGGACAGTGTCATAGGACAAATTCTGTTGAAGTGTGGAATTCCAAATTAAATGCAATCACTGGCAGAAACCAGTCTAATGTCCACTTATTAGTTAAAATTCTAAAAGAAGAAAAAAACACAAAAAAAAAAAAGTTTCTTAAAATTTAAAATCAGAGAACAAGGTGACCCCTGGAATACAAAGGAAGAAAGCATGTAAAACTGGATGAAGAGTTGAAAACATTGTAAAAGAATTCCACATCAAAAAGAATTTAGATAAATGTCTAAAATCTTTTGAGTTTTGTACAGGTGAGACTAAATCCAATGGTAAAATGACATTTATGTCTTTATAATAATGGTTAGTTAGTATTTACTTACTTGTATTTATTTTCTTTATTTACTTGTATTTATTTTTCCTTTATTTTTACTTGTATTTATTTTTCTTTTATTTACTTGTAGCTGTTTTATTTACTTTACTTCTAGTATTTATCTTTACTTTACATTAATGAAACTAATTAATTTTATGGTAATAAGCACCTGTTCCAATATTTATTTGACAATAAAAATACAAATCCCTGAAATTTGTCCATACCCTTCATTATACTGTTACTTATTATTAATTTTTAAATATTTCTCTGAAGTTTTTTATTTTTATTACATTTTGCTATGTTTAAAATGCATCCACACTATAATATCATTCACAATTCAATATAAATAATTAAATTTGATTGGCAAAAATGTGTTATCAGGTAATTCGATAATCGAGTGTATAAAACAGAAAAACTTCAGTTAAAAAAGAATAAAATCATTATCTCCGTGAAAGAGATTTGCCACTTAAAATACTGTTTCAAATTATATTTGTGATTTTTAAAAGTATTTAGTTCCTTATTTATCTGCACCCCTTTATCTGTTCTAAGATGGGGGGGAATGTGTGCTCAAACCACGAAATGTTATGCGTCCGCAAATACCACGTCCGCAAAATACCAAGCAAATCTATGATGTGGGAAGACTATTTTTTAAATGTTGGGGACATAAAACTAGAGGAAAATATATAGTGTTTCATTAGTCAAAAAATTTCAGAAATTTTTGATCTACTCAATTTCTTATGTTTGTAACGCTATCAAAACTTTCTGTAAGTCTTTCTATACTAATTTGCTTTGAATTTTAAATGTTTTGTCGCAATTTTTTTTATAAAAAACATATGCGTTCCAAATACAGCTCTCTAGCAAATGAAAGAATGCTTTTTAATAATACGTATCTAAATTTGCCAAAAAGGTTATCCGAGTTTAAGAAATCACGGCGACAGTCCCAAGATTGTAAACGGCTATCGCTTGTATTCGAGTATAAATGCAGCCGCATAAGTAACGACTCCGCTCGAATTGTCGCGATTGTGCAGTATGGCCACTTTAGCTCGAACAAATTAACTCGAGTGTGCACGTTAAGTTGTTAGCTAATCCATACCCTTACCAACCCACGATAAAATTTTAGTTGTGTAATTCCACTTTTTATTATTGAACATGCGAAAGTTTAAAAAAATCTTCCATTTTCATGTGTGCTAATGTTGTTATTATTGATATTGCCCTAATGCTTCATTACTGGTTTAACTTCTTTGAAATGTTTGTAAATGTAACAAAGTTTTTGCAAATGTGGTGCATATCTTTGATAAGTAACGAGTGAGAAGCAAAAGTTATTGAAACAGGATCTTTTGAAGACTAAGATTTTTTTTTTTGATGTCCAAATTACAGCGACTGAATATTTTCGGTTATTTAAATTTCAATCACTTGCATTTTTTTCTTTAATCACAATCTAAATAATAAGAATAAAAATCTTTAAATAACGCCCACTTTGTAATATTTCTTCTTTACCCTTTCTTATCTATTTTCATAAGGTACAACACATAATTTAATAACATTTTAAATTTATGCTTAAAATATTCCTGCAGTATTAATTCACTTATCCCACACTCAAAATAAAAATCCAAACAAAAAAAAATACACAACAACGAAGAAAGAATAAAAAAGTACAAGTGATGAATTTTTGAGTTTCTTTTCTTTTTTTTAATTTTAAGATTAACATTATAGCTAAAAAAATTGGCAAAGAAGTAAATGTTAAAATTATGAGTTACGGATAAAAAGGTATCTTTTATTTATCCATTTAACTTTTTACCTTTTATGAAAATACCACTTAAAAAGAAAAGTGAGAGAATATAAATATATAGATAATATAAATAAAATTAATAGCATTCAAAATATTCGGAAATTATAAATAAGTAAAAATTAACCATTTTTGAATCGATTTTTACTTAGTTAATGAATAAAATCATAAATTCTGGTCATTGTTGTATGGTGTGTTGAGGAAATTTGAAGAAAGGTGTTACAACTGGGTGTCGTGCTCGTCATTTGACCGTGGTTCCAAATAGGGTGGTCTGTTTCCAATAGTGTTTATATAACTTCTGTGCTACTTCAGAAACATTCAACCTTTCTTTTTTAAAACTACTGCTGTGAAAATTTTAAGCATATTCTTTTTTGCGATAAACTGTCCACTTATGCACTTCTCTTTATTTGTATTATACATTAAGAAGAGAGGTATTAAATTATAAGAAACACACACGTACAATTTTCATTTAGGGCTGTTTTCGGTAAAAGTACGAGAGTTTGAACTAAACGCGAAGCACATTTTCAGACAGAAAAATGCCTCAATTTCCATGGAAATTTGCAATATCTTAGCTCATACCTTCTGTTAACAATATAGTGTTTTAAAAAAAATCAAAAAAGTTTCATGAATATTTTCTTTTTCGTTTTAATACGTGAAGACGTAGCCCATTTAACATTACGATATAAGGGAAAAAGGGAAACACATTTTTTCCCAAAAAAATGAATCAACTCTGTTAAAAATGGGAAGTATGATAAAAAATACAGCTCTTTAAAGGATAGTGAAGCTAGAATATCATATTAATTTTCATTTCTTTTATATCTGAAAAAAATGTTCCTAATTCGGGGTCCTATTCATTAATATTAACCGAGAACAACCAAAGATGTAAACTTGATTGCTTTTTTTTGGAATGAGCCACATTAAATGTTGTTGCTTTTATTATGAAATGTGTTTGTTAGATGTTCCTAAACAGAATAATTTACAAGGTTTATCAGTACAGTGGTTGCAAACATTCGGTACAAATAGAGTATGTGGCGAATCTGTACGGAACTTTTCCACTAATCTTCTTAGGCGTCTTTCTGGGGAATATAAATTCGCGTTTATTTCCAATCAACTCCAAAAAGAAGTATGGGATATTTAAATTAGATAAGGTATTTAAGTCGAGGGTTGCGAGATAGCAAGAGAGATGATGGTAGGCTATTAAGCCAGTAACGGTAAACGTTTTACTAGAAGATTCAAAGAGATTATATATATTCGTGAAGACGTCGTGCTGTTAGACGTACCTGAAAGCTGATATAAGCCAGCGGTAAATATAATTCACGTACGCTTAAAGTAAGCGTCAGTTTGAGCTACTTAGTTAAAGTTAATGACAGTTAAGAATTCGAATACGCGCGTGTGTTTCTCGGATCTCCTATTTCGGTAAACCTTACTTGAGTTGAGCTAGATTATTAATTAATTGTATTTTTAGTAATTTAATTTAATATAAAGGTAAATCCCTTTAAATGACGTAACATTATTGTATTATATGTTAACAGAGACTTTTGAGGAAATTATAACAAAATAAATAATATTATTCAAAATGGCTCTTGGTGGTTCTTTGCCTCAAATTAATCTTGGTGTTCAAGGTGTGACCCAGGGGGGTCATCACAAGTATACCTGGACGATGAGAAGTCACAGAAATCTTTTAGGAAACAATGGTCGGAAACGCCTTCCTGCTGTGGCAGTGACGACATAAAACACGAAAAAGAAGAGAAAATATGTAATTATGTATTATAATTCTTGGTACAGCAAAAAAGCAGGAAAAATTTTCGTTGGTGTACTCGATAGATGGCGCAACCTAAGCTGAAGCATCAGATGACAGTGCAAGCACACAAGTGGCTTTTGCTACCTGGTTTACTATGAAGCTTCATTTCGCCTTCCAATAAAGGGGAGTAGAATGAAAAGTTACATGAACGCTGAGAGCACTGACATACATCTGGAGCCACTGATTGCAATTTACGAGCCACACAGCGCACACACACACACACAGTTGCACGTTTTCCATTACATTAAGACAGTGGTTCTCAAACTTTCACTATTAGCGACCCAATTTTCAATCATAATTTTTATCGCCCCCTTATACAATAGTAATACGCTTTGGGGTGCTAAAGCTACAATACGATCTTAATTATAAACCGTACAAATTAGCAAGATAAGTATTAAATTTTGTATTTGTTACTTTTAAGCGATGTTTATTTTAGGCAAATTACTTTTAAGTAGTAGGATAATTATTGTTATTTTCCTTTACTCTAATTTTTAAATTGGAACATGTTGCAAATGATATTTAATTAAAAATTTATTTCCTCCATCCATTTCTAAAAGTATAAATGTCATTAGAAAAGAGTCTAGAGTATGTTGCTCTATCTCATACATCACATTGGGCGTTAATATTTAAAGCGAGAAGACTTCAAAATGTTTTAACCAGGAGAGCAGGCGCGCCCTCGATACTAACATTTATAGTTGCGTGAAGTGACTGAGTCACACCAATGTTTATTTTTTTTTTTTTTTACAATTATTTTTATTGTACTCGATAAAAATCACAATTCTAGTGAAAATTATAATAAGAGAAAATATACTTACCTACGTTCAAGGACTTTTCATTTCTTCTTTGATAATTTGAGAAAAAAAAAATCCATTATGACTGAACTAAAATGTTTCAAATGTAGGTAACCTTAATAAAGAACACAAATCACAAACACTTTTCGCTAACATTACAGGAATGATATTTGCAAGCAAAACCGTCATATTTTTATTTAAATCATTGTAGTTTTGCTGCCTTTTGACTTTGAGCCTCGCACGACCACTCCCGGTTTTAAATGTATTCAATATAAAAATATGAATGTTAGTTCCAAAGAAAGAATTGAGTAAAATGCATTTTTCTTCATGCTTTATATGTTTCAGAACACCCATAAAAATAAATCTTACCCAAATAATCCTTCAAAGTGTGCTCTCTGTGCTTTTCCAAATATCATCTAACTCTTTCACATGGAAAAAGCGCAAAAGTAATAAAAAAAATTTACAACTTACCAAAATGAAAACAAAACATAATAGAAGGGACAGAACTAAGCATACCAATAAGTTCTAATGTGAAACGATAATGATTGACGCAAATCTACTTTCTGAATATATAAGTCTGTCTTTTCTTTCTACAAATAACAACATTTCAATAATAATTACAGCGATGAATTTTTTTATCTTACAAGAATTTTTCTCTGGGTCTGAGTGTTTTTCCTGAAAGAGTCGTATTTTTGGTTTAAAAAGAAAACGCAATAAAAAAATCTGTCATTACAGCAAATCAAACAAAATGTTTTTTTATTTAGTTACAGGATCAGATATAGTTAATGAACGTATCAAAGAGGACACTTTATCGCCAGCTGATGTATATAAATTACATCAATGTAAATGTGTATTTTTTATATGTCAGAAAGCATTTTGTTTACTTTGTTCCAGCAAATTAATTTTTTAAACCTTTTATTTTCGATCTGCTCGCGCTCCCCTTCTAGGCTTATCACACCCCCTAGGAGGCGTGCCCCACAGTTTGAGAAACCCTGCCTAAAGAGGCAAATTACCACCCACATCTTCTCTGAACTCTTACACCAGAACTTGTCTGACGGCGGATCCTTCATCATGGGCACACAGGAACAAGAAATAAGAGTTTCAACGCCAAACAACGAGGAAACTGTACTGGATCCGGTATAGAACAATCCCGGTACTAGTTTGCGGATGTCGCCAGTCTCATGTCGGGATTTCTCATATGACCGTCTAGCATAGCGGTGCACAACCTTTTTTGTTTTTTCACTGGGCCACATATATATAACAGGTATTTCACGCGGGCCTCAACTTGAGTTGAATGGGGAAAACAATGTAAAACCAAAGCAACATCGGACTAAGCAAAATTGATCAAAATATAAAAATTTTTTTTCGGATTTTTATTTTAATAATTTATCATCCCTTCTATCAAACACACACATAAAATTACTTATAAGCATTTTCTACCGAGTTAGTTTCGATATCTTGTCAACCATGACAAAACCTCGTGTTTATATTCTACTGTAAAAAAAAGCGCATTCATAAAAAGAATTGATAGGTTTGATTGTTTCATTGATAGAATTTCCAACAAAATTTTAGTACATTGTTCTTAAATAATTTAATTTTTTAGTGCAATGGGCTATAATCGGTTTGCTGGTTGAGTATTGCTGGTCTAGTGGATCTTGCATCCTAAGAATGTGCACCCCATTCATCCCGATATATCCCCCTATTGTTCCTTTAATGTCTCTTTTTCTTAAGTTTTTGCTGATTTAAGGAAAATAAACACGTTTTCTCAACTTATACGTGCTCTGTCTTTCTTGGATATTGTGTCGTCATTACCACGACAGGAAAGCGTTTCCGACCATGCATTCCTGTGTGATTTCCCATCGTCTAGGTTTACTCTATCCGTCCCAAATTTCATAACCATTGTACTGATACACTTAATATACAGACGTCATTTTAAACACATGACAAATATCAATCACTTTCTTTACAAAATAGTGACTTGAGGAAAAATAATTTATCTCAATTAAAAAAAGCCTTACAAAATGTTTTCTAAAAAATCTACGTTACAATCACGTGAAGAATATCACGTCATTCAAAGTAATACGCGTTTTAATAAAGAAAAAAAAGCTAATTCAAAAAGGAAGTTTATAGAAGCTAAATTCTTGTAATTGTCATATTCACTTTTTAAACATTTATTTTAAATACAAGATAAAAGCTGTCGTTACTATTATCTATCCACTTTTGTTATGAAATACCGTGATGTGAAGAAATTAGAAAGAGTGGAAAATTATGTGAAAAAGAATAGTAATTAATTTTGGGAACATAAACAGAGAAATGCTGAAGTATTTCAAACATTGCTGATTGAGGATAGTTTTGAGTTTATATCAAAATGGAGTTTAGCCAGTTTTATGGTTAGCTAATATCTCGCCCCCTTTCTGTTTATAATATTAAGCAAAATCCAATGAAAAATAATGGATGGAATTTCTATATATCCGTTATAAATCAAAAGAAAACATACCTAAAGCTGCATTCAAAAATGCGTAGATCATGCATGAATTAATGAACTATAAACAAGTTAGTAAAACATTCAACAATTCAAAAATACATTTTTTGTTTTATAAATCATTCCTTTCTAAATAAAATTACATCTTTCGAATCCTACAAACACAAATACAATATACACTAGTGAGCAAAACTTATGTAGTAGATGTTTTTTTTGTTATAACTCCCCGAGAAACTACCTGAAAGACATGAAATTCAGAAATGCGAGACAGCATTTTGTACGTAAGCAATGCCGAAAGCATAATTGCACAAAAATGAATACAATGCATATTGTAGGGAGTCAAACCAAAAAAGAAGGCTTTATTGAGAACACATAGTATCTACTCATGACTGTCCACAAGAGGAAGAACAAGAAGCAGATGTCCCTTTGTGTGGGATACTCCTCCTCTAAATTAAATGGTTGTTTCGCACAGTCTCTTCATAATCAGCACCGAATTACCCAACAGTTCATGAGGTAAGTCTCCCTTCCTCAACCAGCATCTGTTTTAGTTTTCGGGTGTTCCCCGGAGCATGTAATCGTGCCTGCAAGGCGTCACCTCCAAAGTATCCCGCACATGTTTATGGGATTTAGATTAGGGGAAAACGCTGACTAATCCATTTGAGTGATATCTTCCCTTTTCAGTCACTGCTGAAAATCAGCAGTCCGAACTGACCGTCTATTGTTATTTATAAAACCAATGTCTGATCCAACAGCACCTTGGAACAGACGCACATGTGGGAGGATCTCCTCCTTACAATAGTGATCTCCGGTTACAGAACCTCAGTCGAAAACGTGTAGTTCAATCCGACCGTTCAGCACAACACCTCCCCAGACGACAACTTCAGAACCAGCGTAGCGGTCTCTTTCCGTGATGTTATTGGGATGAAACCGTGTCCTGACCTCTCTCCAAATAGACTGGCGTTAACGATCGCTTGTGGTACTGAAACGACTCCCATCCGTAAAGAAGACACGACTCCATTGATGAGATATCCAGTTTTTGTGTTCCTTAGAACACTCCAAACGGTGCAACTGATGGGTATTTTTCTCAGAGATGTAGTGTTCAAGACGATGGGTAAATAGGCATCCTTTGTAAAGGGTCTGGTCACATTAAACCAAGAGACTTGTCGCCCTGTTGCTACACACAGTTGCTGAGCAATGGCGCTTGCTGTCTGGTATCGGGTTCTTTTCACCCGCAGAACTATATATTGGTCATCCATTAATGTTTTTTACCTAAGGAGGCCACAACCAACCTTTCTAACAGCAATATCTATGGTTTGGAAGGCTTTCCAAATGAGCAAAACGACACTTTTGTTGATTCCGAGCTCTTCAGAGCTCTACGTCACTCCTCCTGTCCGATCATTCTTTCACGTGTGAAGTCTCACCCAAGTGATTTTTTTCTAGCCGTATTTCTCGAAAGTTACACTGCAGCGAATGGTCTTTAAAATAAAAGGAAGAGCAGAAGCGTATTAGCCTCCTGTAGCCGACCGTAGTCATTCTGCGTACACTCTTGTCGTTTACGGCATTTTGATCCCGACAATTGTGCGTCTATGGCTATCTGCTTAAAACTTACATTATTGCTTAAGTTTTGCACATCCGTTTAGAGTTATGTATGCTATATTTCTGAAAAAATTCCATACAAAGTGCTCTTTAAAAAAATAGAGAGTGTTAAGTGTTAGATTACTTGCTATAAACAAATTATACGTGCAAAAGTATATCTTTCTCCATAGAGCAGTAATTTTAGATACACTAGTTTAACAAAAACATGAAATTTATAATATTCAATACTGCTTATAAATATCTCAGATTTAATATCAGAAGTGTTAATCTTCTGATATTTTATCATGTTCGAGCCCAGTACCACTAAAGACCCACCTTCTAGGGTAGAGATGTACGTTAAATCTGTCCAGAGCTCAAATGTCTCGTTGGAGTGACGTGATAGTTAGGAGAGGGAGTGCTAGATCAGGTGTCGTCCTCGTCATTTGATCAAGGTTCAAAATTAAGAGGTCCCTCCCCAAAAGCCCTCGTGTAGCTGAACAGTAAGACGCTAATATTTATTTACTCATTCTGTTATTTTTTTAAAAAAAATTCTATGAGTAAATAATGTTATTGATGTTATAATGAATTTTTTTTATGATTTCAACATTTTGCAATATTGATTTGATTACTTATCTAATTATTTTATAAAACTGATCTATGCATTATTACTGAATCAGTTTCTTATAAATTTCATTTCACAGCAAATGTTGACAACATAATAGCAAGTGAATGTACTTTAGCATCACTATTTTCATTACACTATTTGTTTATTTTTGTGATTATATTCTCTCTCTAATTTTATTTTTACGTAAAATATGTATTTTTCACACAATAAGCGACACGGTACGATTCAATTGAGAAAAAAAAACGGTAAATTTCTTTTTTAGCCTAAATTATTCTTTATATAATTTTCTATAGTCTCACGAAACTTGAAATCTCAAAGTTAAAAAAAATTCAGAGTTTTGATAACTTTTATGTTTGTTTTTATTCACATTTGAAAGGCCAATAAAAATTTTAATCGGATTTATTGCCGAAAAAATATACCTCATTTATGTTCATTTAAAATGCTATAGCTTTTTTTTTCTATTGTGCCTAATGCTTTGACATTTTTTTATCTTTTGCTAATATTACACGTGATAAAAGTTGTAAAGCATTTTTTTTTAAATTAAAGCAACGTTTAATTTTTTAAAAAAAACATTTGAAGTTTGAATTTACCCTTTTTCAATGAATTTTCAATAAACATTCAGAAAAAAGTGTGTTTTACACATATCAATCTCGCTAGAAGTAAGCCCATACCAATTTTCATTATACATTGCTTGCAAATATTATGTCTGTACAGCAATTATTGTAGGAAGACTAGAATTTACAAATCTGTTCACAAATTTTAAAACTTTTCTTTAGAAAATTAAATTGTTAGTAATTTGTTATATTTTGAAGTCAAAATCAGTTTTACGCATTCCATATACATTGCTTATAAGAAACAGAATCGTAAAAACCATTAAATCAAAGATTTCTGCATAAATCGAACCATGTATCCACTTTAAAAAACAATTACTTACTTGAATGCTGATAACGCTTTCAGTTGCGCGACAAGTCAATGTCACGATTAACCTATAAAATGGGATTGAGTTCCGAATGAAATTTAAATTGTTTGAAAAGCTGTGCTTAATCAAATAGCAGCTTGTCTAGACTTTTATGTAACGAGATCATTTTGCCGTATTTAGACAAATTCCATTCTCTGTAATGTAGGTATTTGAATTGAGATTGTAGGCGAAAATAGTTATAAAAAAGGCTCAAGGATATCGGGTGAAATTTAAAATTTAAATCACACATAACCTTGATCATTTAATCAGTTTACTAAAATTTCGTTTATATGTTCGTTTAGTACATCAACATTGGTGATCAAATTTAGAGAATTTTTACATTTTGTCGATTATCTCTAGAACTACTGAACAGATTTTACTAAAATTTGGCATGCGCATAGGGCTGATATAATGCAAAATCATAATCATTTAACAGTTATAATAGACATGCGTGATCATTAGTGTAGGAAGGTAAGAAACATAGCAGTTGCAAAGTATTACCAAAAATAATTGGTTAATAGGGGGTATGATTCCCCACTTTCAGATAAACCGGCCTCACACCATGATTTTACACTGGATATAAGGAAATGTATGAATGGTTGGGGCAATTAATCCCCCTCGTTCTCTCTCAGCAACTCTTTTTTCAAACCTTAGATGGTTCTCAGAAGGGTTTGCAAGTTGCAGCTATATTCCCAGAGCTTCTCAGATATGCTTTGCGTGCGGCCATCCAACGTGATGCCTTCCCAGATCATTATGCCTTCACAATCGTGATGATCCTTTTCTTGGACACTGGAGGGCAGGTAGCGGGTCCCAGATTCTGTCCAAATATTCTCACAGTTCTTCCATGTACTTTGTTACAAATGTATCTCTAAATACATTTTTTACATTTTTGTATTATTTTTTTCAATCATTTAATGCAGTGTTTCTCAAAGTTTCAATACTGGCGACCCAATTTTCAATCACAATTTTTGTCGCACCCCCCTTGTACAACAATGTATTTACTGCAATAAAAATTCACTTTGAGTGAGTGAAGATTAACGTCGCACTGTTCAGCTGCACGAGGGCTTTTGGCGAAGGACCACGTAATTTGAACCATGGTCAAGTGACGTGGACGACACCTGAGCTGGCACCCCTCTCCTAACTACCACACCACACCAACGGGAGGATGTTTCAGCTCTCGACAGATTTAGCGTGCATCGCTGCCCTACACGGCGGGTCTTTAGTGGTACTGGGCTCGAACTCGTGACAAAGCCAGCCACGATCCGATGCCTATACCACTCGGCTACCGCGGCCACAATTCACTTTGAGAGACGCTAAAGTTACAATACGATCTTAATTATAAACCGTATAAATTAATACGATAAGTATATTAAATTTTGTATATTACTTATTATTATGTTATTTTTCTTTCTCTAATTTTTAAATTGGAACAGATCGCAAATAGATATATTTAATTAAAGATTTATTTCCTTCAGCATCCATTTCTTAAAGTACAAATGTCATAAGAAAAATAGTCTAGTCTATGTTGCTCTCTATCATATCCATCACATCTGGCATTATTGGATACGTTTGCGTAAGTCTGGGCAACGTATCCGACGTCTGCGCAAAACATGTAAAAATGCATTTCCTCGTACAATTCCAGTCAATTTTGGTCGACTCGATACTTATATAGCTACCGAATCCAACTTGAACGTACATTTTTTTAATTTATACGTTAATTGTAATTCACGGTATTTAAGTATTTACGGCAGTAGATTAAAGCAAAACCATACATACATTTTAAAGTCGTAAGCAAACATTCGACGATAATGAAGGATCTTCAAGTACACAGACGAGCATGGTTCCGAAAATTAAATCAAGGCAATATTCTCAAAAATACTTAAATTTTGGATTTACCACTACTGAAGTAAATGATGGGGAAAAAAGCCCCAGATCGTTTTGTGTTAAAACTTACAAATCAGAAGAAGAACATGTGAAAGTTGTTTTTAAAACCATGCAAAATCATTTAGCTACGTTAGCAAAGAATTTTAAAAAGTATTTTCTGGATGAGGACAACTGTGGGTAGCAAGTTACAAGTGGATTAAGAATTTATTTCAAGATACTCCAGAAGTGCTCTCAACTTCCGAAGAAGAAATCTTCATAGATTTCACATCCAGTGAAAAATATAAAAGGCAATTTTGTAATAAATCGCTCTTTAAATTTTGGGTAGATGTGGATGATGAATTCTCTGTACTGAAAACAAAAGCAATTCGCATACTATTACCATTCTCAACATTCTACCTTTGTTAACCCGGAATTTCTCTGCGGTGGCTGATTTGAAGACAAAATACAGATCTCAGCTAAAGATTGAAAAATAACTCAAAGTGTCGATTTCTGATATAAACCTTCCTTTGAAAAACTTTGCTTTTCAAGACAAGCCCATGAAAGTTCCTAATAATTATTAAACTTGTTCTTAATTCTCTCAGTATTAAGATATTATTTATAAAATACCTTCTTCAGTACTTATACATTAAACGTATACTGGCTGAAACACCGGCTCTTCGCACGATTTCATTTTTTAAAAAAGGAAACATTATTCTTAATATAATAGATGAACTGTAAGGAGAGTAAAACTGCGTGCACGACATTGTATACAAAAGTGTAAAATATTTTTTTTTTAGATGAATGCTATAATTGTAAATAACTGTTTAAAAGAACTGTAATTTTAAACCTCACAGAATTAGCATTTAGAATTAATGTTAAATAATGAAAAAGAATATAAAATTCCTATGAAGAATAATTTTGTTACTTTTTAATATTTAGAGCGAGAAGACTTCAAAATGTTTTAACCCGGGAGCAGGCGCGCACTCGATACTAACGCTAATGGTAGTGTGGGGGGACTTAGTCACCCTAATCATTTGTTTATAATAATTTTTACTGTACACGAGATAGAAATCAATTCAGTGAATAATTTAATTAAGAGAAAGTATACCTACCGGCTTTCAAGGACTATTCAATTTTTCCTTGATGATTTGAGAAAAAATCCAATAAAACTGAACTAAAATGATTCAAAAGTGCAAGACCTTAATAAAGGACGCGAATCAGAGACACTTTTCATTAATATTACAGAAATGTTATTTGCTGGCAAAGCTGTCATATTTTGTTCCAAGTTATTGTAGTTTTAATGATTCTTCATGATCAAGTGAGTGAATATTAACGTCGGACTTTGTTCAGCTACACGAGGGCTTTTGGAGACGAACCTCGTAATTTTGAACCATGGTCAAGTGACGAGGACGATACTTGAGCTGACCTCTTTTAACTACCACACCACTCCAACAAGAGGACGTTTGAGCTCTCGACAGGTTTAACGTGCATCTCGCCGCTACACAGGGAGTCTTTAGTGGTACTGGGCTCGAACTCGTGACACCTTTGGTGACCAACAAATAGCAGGTTGAACTTTTTCTCTCTTGTGTCTTTTTGACAAGGCGAACTGAACCTTGTGGTGCACTAATGTCTTCATATTTTAAGTTGATGGAGTTCTTTTGGAAGCATTTGAAAATTTTCCTTTCGTTTCATGTTCATCGCGTTTCTCAATCATGAATAATATGCATTCTTTCAGCAGGTTCTTCTTTTGCTTGATCAGTTTCAGCTTCCTTCAATAGGGATCACAAATGCTCCGCGCCACCGCTTCCGGGTTAAAAGTGTATTCAGAAAAAAATACGGATGACCTAAAAAGGATTATTTCATTTTTCACTATGTTTTATATTTTTGAGAATACTCTTAAAAATAAAACTCTTGGCCAAATAATCCTTTAAATAAATCAATTATTTCCTAAATATCGTAAAACTCTTTATTATTTACAATTTCCCTAAGCAAAAAACAAACACATAAAAGATGGGATGGAGCTAATGTAGAACTAACCAAACCAGTAAGCTTGAAGGTCAATCAAATGATTAGCAAATGTATTATGCAGCCTGGCTGAAAAGTGAATCATGTCTTCCTTTTCTTTTTCTACAACTAATGTACAGTATTTCAATAATAATTACAGCGATGAATTGTTTATCTTAGAATTTTTCTCAGGACCTGGGTTTCGTTTTTCTTTTAACGAGTAATATTTTATGTTAAAACGTAGTAAAAAAATCTCTTATTGAGGAAATACAGCAAATTAAACAAAATGTTTTTTTTTCTTTAATTTGGTTTTGGGGTCAAAGATAGATAGCTATTTTATGACGGGAAAACGCCAGATGATAAGCATAAATTATATCAGTCTTGTTTTTTTTTTTTAATTATGGAAGAAATTATTTTGATTTACTTCTCTTTCTTTTAAAAAAAATCCTTAAATTTTCGATATGCTCTCGCCCCCCAGGGGGGCGTAATAATTCTACGAGGGAATTACAAGCATATTGAAAAGCCGAAAACAAATGATTGTTTAAGATAATTATAAACTTACTGAATGTAAACAAACAAAAAAATAGATTCTGACATAAAAAAAATAAAATACACTTTTAACCTGATGTAAAATATTTATAAATATATCAGTACTCTGCACAATGTATTTTATAATTAGTTTAACAATACTGAGTTAAAAACAAGTTTAATAATCACCAGTGATTCCATGGGCTTATATATAAAATTATATGTGAAATGTAACACTTATCTAATTTATAAGGTTTATAATTAATCCCTTAAGTGCCGATTAAAAATTACACGATTTGCTCCCTAATACCACCGTTTCCCTAGTAGGTGCGCGTACGTGATGTATTGGGATTGGAGTAGAAAAGGAATAAATAAGCCAATCATCTGAAATACGTAAATTCTTCGTGAACAATGTCAAGGTACTTTTATTGCATTCCAAAGCCTTTGGAATAATTAAATGAATAGCAGTGCCCATAAAATATCGCACTTCGGAAAGACGTATATATACGTCCGGGCAATTAAAACTTTGACTGAGCGAGACGTTTATGTACGCCGGCGCCCCTTAATATGTGCAAATCTAAGATAGAAAGAAGAAAATATCAGTTCCCTAACATTGTACTGGCAAACCGATAGTGGCCAGCTTTCGATAGCCCCTACGTTGTACGGACAAACCAGTCAAGGCAGTACTTCTCAAACTTTCAATAATTGTGACCCATATTCCAATCATAATTTTCATTGCACCCCCCCCTTTTATAGAATAACAATGTACTTTGATGCTAAGATGCTTTGATCTTTAAGAACCGTATTTTTGTATTTATTGCATCCACATTCCAATAATCATCAAATTTATAGTTGTAACTAAAAATAGTTTGTATTTAAAGTACTTTAACTCTCAACATTCTGTAAGAGCTGAGAGACCGGCTTGAATAATTTTTCGGCAGAGGCCCACTAACCCCCGCCGGTTCAACACGTCACGTTTTTTGCGCATTTCGCGCCAAGCGCGATTTCAGTCCAAGCGTCCAAGCATGAGAAAGGTAATTAATTTCCCCGTCTTCTAAAGGCATAACAACTTCTGCAGGTCTACTTCCCTTTGTAAATATTTCCCCTTGTAAATTTTCCCCTTTAACTTGAAATAAATTTCTTTTTTAATTAAATGAAGTATCTGCGTTTAAATGACTTTGATTCCATTAATTCATCACTAACCCCTCAATACTTACCCCCTAGACAACCACCTCACCAATTTAAAATACCGACTTCTGAAGAGTCTGATTTTTAGTCGAAGATTTTATTCGGACTCTCACATATATGCTACTTTAATATTAAATTTTATGTCAATCAAATCAGTATTTGTTGATTTTATTGCATTTTACATCTTCGTGCTTAACTTTTGGAAGTGAGTGTATTTTAAAACTGTTACATTAGGGTAATGCAAAAGGGAAACAGAGATGTAGATTTACATTACTACAGCGTTTCTCAAACCATGGAGTGCGCCTCCCTTGAGGGGGGGCATGAGTATATTGAAAAGTCGAAAACAGAAGATGATTTAAAAAAATTACTGATTTACTGAAAGCAAACAAAATACTTTATGATATATTAAAATATAATACACTTATAAATGTATCAGTACTGTACAATAATATATATATATATATATATATATATATATATATATATTTATATATATATATATTTGTTATAAATTTAACCATACTAAGGTAAGAACAAATTTGATAACTACCATTGACCCCATGGTCTTGTATTAACACTTATCTTAATTTGTACGTTTTATAATTAATTTCTTAACTTTCGATTAAAATTTACGCGATTTGCTCCACAATGCCACCGTTTTCCACATAGACACTTGCATTTTGATGGGGGGGTTGGGGAGGGGAAGAGAAGGAAAAAAAACGAAAATATAAGCAAATCCTCTGAAATAAGTAAATTCGTCGCGAATTCTGTCCTTTATTGCATGTCCTTTACAAAGGTCCTTTATTGCATGTTTCCTTACAAAGGACATGTATCGAATGTCCTTTTATTGCATTCTAAAGCCTTCGGAATAATTTTACGGATAGCAGTGAACAAAAAAGGTCATACTTCGGGAAAACGTATATATAGGTCCAGAAAAGCTTTGGTTGAGCGAGATTTTTACATACATCGGTGGCACGTAACAGGTTAAAGTCGTATTGCAGATTTAGTGTAGATTGATTGATTGATTGAATATTAACGTCGCACTGTTCAGCTACACGAGGGCTTTTGGCGACGGACCACGTAATTTTGAACCATGGTCAAATGACGTGGACGACACCTGAGCTGGCACCCCCTCTCCTAACTACCACACCCACACCAACGGGAAGACGTTTCGGCTCTCGACAGATTTGACGTGCATCGCTGCCCTACACGGTGGGTCTTTGGTGGTACTGGGCTTGAACTCGTGACAAGGCAAGCCACGGTCCTATACCTATACCCCTCGGCTACCGCGGCCACGCTTTAGTGTTGAAGTATAGTATTATTATTGTGTGGAATATTACATTGTTATTGTAGGGAGGGGAGAGTGATGAAAATAATAATTGAATATTGGGTCACGAATACTAAAAGTTTGAGAAGCACTACATTACTATACTAATTACCTTTACTATAAAAGAGATACCTGAAAAAAATAGCGTCATAAAATATATCTTTTACAAAAAACTTCACTGTAGTGAGTAATGAAACGGAAGAATATTGCATATCAAGCTGGTTCATTTTCATCTTTGAATCATTGTCTCTTTGGAAATAGGATGATAATGCTCATATTGCGCATAAATTTCAAAAAAATTTTTTTAAATGAATAAATTTAAAAACCAAATGGTACAAACTGTATTGAATAAAATTAATAATTTACAGAATAGAAATTATCAATGATCAGTCACTTCACTTCGTTCTCCCTCATTTCTTTATTTTGTGGCTATTCCCATAACCATTTGACTTAACAAATACATCTGAAAGCTGCGAGAGATGTACTTTTCGAACTGGACGTCTGAAAAACCGGCTTCGTTGATCTTCTGCGAGGGGTTTCTGTCCAAGTAGCAACCGTTGAAAATCAAAGACCAGAGTGGGTTGAAAAACCTCTGAATGAGGAGGCCAATGTTTCCTTCAGGAAAGCCCGTATGATCTAAAAACAAGTATTTTCCGCCCTAGAAATTGAAAACTATTTATAGTACATTATGTAGAATTGCATAAAAAAGGCACTTAACCTAAGCGATTCAAATTTATTAAAAACAATTGGAAACCATATTAAACTTTAATTTTTCGAGTGATTAAAAGAAAGAGAGGGCATTAATGTTTCTATTACATAATATGACAAATTTTGAAAACGATTAACACTAAATCCCGGCTTCCTGGGTAGTTTTACATTGATATCTAGTATTATTTTTCAGAAAAAAAATAATTATTATTATGGTATTCGTGAAATGTCGTCAGTCTAAGTTTCAGTAACTTAGGCACTTGAAAAAGAGTGAGGTTTCAATTCAAATATTGACCTCATTCTTCGACTCCTAATTACTTGCACTAACACGACCTACTTTACAGTTTTGTCGCCCAACCGGTAGAGTGGTTAGCGACGCTAACTGTGGTGCCGTAGGGACTGGGTTCGAATCCTGGAGAAGGCATGGATGTTTGTAAATGTATAGTGCCTTTGCGGCAGGGGGAACTCTTAAATAGCCGTCGAGCTGCGAGTCCTCTCATGTGATTGGTGAAAGAGGAAAAGAGGTGGGAGGCCCCTGGTCACCCCTAGAAATTTCCTCCTCTGAATGGGGGTGAAGTTGAGCAAAATCCTCCTGTCACCTGCATGGTGCTCAAAGCTAAGGCTAATGACAGGCGTAAAAATTCTAGCCCTTAGCCGCGATGAATTTCGCGAGCCTCGAACTGACTTCGTCAGGCAGGTGGCATTAGTCACAACAACTTTACAGTTTTATTTCTACGCTGATACATGGTCTGTACGAAAAGTAATACATCTGATTCAATTAACACTAATTTTCGCCAAAAACCAATATAATAAATTAGTATTCTTCAAATTAGCCTCATCCAGCGTCAACAATTTTTTTTTGTCATTGATATTTCCAGCCTACGAAATCCCCAAAAGGAATTCTTTTAAATTCGTTGTAAAAGCTTTTTGCATGGTGTCAATTGATCTGAAATAAGGAACTTTCGCTGGAGATATCAAAAGGAATTTCCGAATAGTAGGTGGCTGGGACAGCGTCATCAGATTCGGTCAAGCAACTAGCTGGTGACAAAGAAAGTAATATGTGTTAGCGCGTTGTCATGGTGAAGTTCCGAATCACTCCGACTTGACACACGGGATTTTTCTGCCCATCCTTTTTAGCCATCTGATGTAAAATTTAGAGTTATTGGTTGTTCTGGAAGGTACAAGCTCCCACATATTTAACGCTTCCTCTCATGTCAAGAAAATGAACATGATCTCTCAGTATCACTTATTCATTCAAGCTTTCTAACGATGAGGGGATGGTGTGCCACTAGTAGGTATTGTGCCTGTTCGATTTGTGATTGCGTTAAAAAATACACGTTTGATAACATTCTCCAAATGTAACAGGTCCTATTCACGCCCTTTCACTAATACTCTTATGAAAAAATACTTCTTGAACTGCTGTTTAAGTTAAAGTATCCGAACACGTTGAAATGACTAAGTTCGGTCCAAACACATATTTGTATGTATATTTTTTTATTTTAATGAATAGAGCTATCTTTTAGCTTTTCAAAACATTTGTTTTGTTTCTACGTTACCTAGAGGCCAAATTACAATCAATTTTTTAAAATTAGAAAAACCGAATGTGGGTCTTTAATCTACCAGAAGTGGATATTTAAATTGTTCAATACGTAGCATGGTGAGTCTGCTAATTCAAAATGTTTTGAATGTGCTTCGCTAAAGCTTTTTGAAACTGATATTTGTATTATTTTCTAGAGAATGCACTACAGAATTTCTTATTGTATGAATATTTGAGTTAAGGTATCCGACTACGTTCGGAACCGGGATTTTAAAAAAGCGCATAAGTGGATAATTTCCGTGATATTTAGTGTCCCTTAGAATACATGTATAAAATTGTTTTAAGGACATTTTGACACAAAAAAAATTATTTAAATACTATATTTTGGCAAAAATTGAACTTAGAATAACCTTTTACAAAATGTTCTCCGTTTATGAAAAAAGAAGCTTATAAAATAATAATATTTTGCTAATATAATGTAAAGACTTCTCCAGAGAGTCTGGACTATTTTTTTGAAAAATTCACATTATTTTCAGTTACAACCAATTGAAATAATTATAAGCGTTTATTTCTTAAAATTTATCCCCTCTGTGGTTGTAAAACATGGATAAACCCACTTCTAACGTATATATTTCAAAAATTCAAGTTCAGCCTCTGTGCATAGGCCTGAGCTATAGACAGGCAAAATGTTATAACTAGCTGCATGGCCCAGCGTTGCACGGGCTTTCTCTACTTTTATAAATTTTCCCTTTCCTTCACAAAATCAGCACTTCTAACACTCTTTTTCAAAATGACTTCCACCCCCAACCCCATCCATCACTTAGCCCGGTGTTGCTTGGGCTTTCTCTTTTCCTCATGACACCAACATTTCTGTGTATGTGTTTGTACGCGCACAATGTGAGTGATTTCTAAAATTGTGTTAAAAATTTACCCTTTTTCGAAATTTGTTCCATTCCACTCATGTTTGATTTAAGACAGGTTTCTTTCCCCTCTCTATAGCACGAACACGTTTTTTTGTGTAAAATTATTGTTCTATCTTCCTCTCCTTCTCACAGATAAGATATAGCTTCAAATTTAGATGTATGACTTCTAAAAAAAAATATTGCGTTTGGATTAAAAAATTATTAATGTGAAGCAATCAAAAGAAAACGATTCTGATGATATGAGTAAAACAAAAAACGTTCATAATTTTTTAATTATACTTAGTTTCTGAGAATCTAAAATAATAAAATAGATTTCAGATTTTAATGAATTAATCAATCGTTACATATAGTTAGCTTAAAAATATCTCTAAAATGTATTTTAATCCAAAATAATAGACGATGTACTTTTTAACTAGCAAAGAATTCATTTCGTAATGAAATAATAGAAATAATCCTTTTAAAAAACATATATATATTTATTAAAATCAAATTTCTACAAGTAATAAATGAATGAAAAATTAACAGATACCTATTGAAACGATAGCTTTTTTCTGAACATTTGATTAAACATATAAATATATAAGTTAGAAAAAAAAAACAGTATGGGGTAAACCTATATATAATATATATATATATATATATCTTTATATATATAATCTTTAATATTTTTCTGTGTGTGTGTTTGTCACTAAACTCCTCCTAAACGGCTGGACCGATTTCGATGAAATTTTTTGTGGGGGTTCAAGTAAATTCGAGAATGGTTTAGATTCACAATTCGGTCCAAAATTGCAATTAGTTAAAAAGATATTATATAAAAACATTCAAAAAATACAACTCAACATTCACCTGCATTGTTGTAACAACGCTATTGTTTTAAAGTAAAATTTTCTTTCAACTGAATGCTTCAACATGTGAGAAAAAACCTTTTCAAATTTTGACACAAGTCGCGAAAAGGGTTGCCAAGTCGCCAATGTCGCTGTATTTGTAATTTTTTTAAATAATTAGTTTTAATCAATTAATTTTTATTAATTGTAATTAAAAAAAATTACTATATTGTCATCCCAAATAATCATGTACATTACATTTCAGCTCAATTGAGCGCTTTAAAATGTATTTTATTAACGATTGAAAATTCCACCAAGATAAATAAATAAACAAACAAATAAAATATGTATAGAGATCGTGAGCTAATAGTAGGAATGGAAAAAGACGTAAGTTGGCGTCGAAAATTGATTTTCAGCCAAACTGGCCAAACCCGGTTTTTATTGTTACGAAAAGGCAGTCGATTCACGCTTTTTAGCGTTTTTAATTAATATCTTTTGAAATAATCTTTATATATGTAATTCTTCTGTGCGTGTGTATGTAACTGAACTACATCTAAAAGGCTGGACCGATTTTGATGACAGTTTTTGTCGGTTCCAGTGGACTCGAGATTGGTTTAGATTTATATTGATTGATTGATTTAATATTAGCGTCGCACTGTTCAGCTACACGAGGGCTTTTGGCGACGGACCACGTAATTTTCAACCATGGTCAAGTGACGTGGACGGCACCTGAGCTGGCATTAGATTTATAATTCGGTTTAGAAATGTTTATTTAGTTAATTTTTTATTTATAAGTTGTTGATCTTGGAATGTTTTACATTGGATCCGGCAGACTGCGCTACGATTTTAGTATCGAATATTCAAAAATCTTTTATTATAATCCAAGTTGGTCCCGACAGTTGATGCTGTGATCATTTCAGAAAATATTTTGTCACTTCATGTTATTATTTTGTTGAAATAAATAATGTGTTAATTAAACTATTACATTAAGATGTAATTATAGTGCTTGAAATTTTATTCAATTTTACTCAAATTTTACTCAAAACGGTCGAGATTGTTAAATCTTATTCATAAAAATTTGGAATTTTTTAATTTAAGATGTCTGTACAGAACAACGTCTGTCGGGTTCTCTAGTATATATATATTATACATGTAATGAAAAAAACACTAAAAACCGATCTGATAAAATCATTTTGATATTTTATTTTTAATTTATATAAACCTTTTTCATTCCACTAAAAAATTTTAAACTTTAAGAAGTAGCGTAATGCGAAATAGAATGTCCCTTCCTCTTCAGATACGTATTTGGAAACTACCGTTTTATAAAGCAGTGGGTTAAATAACCATGCTGTCAGTTCCTTCAGGGAAGAGCAGTAAAAATTCCTTTAAAATAAAGGAAGATTTTTAAATTTTTTTTCATTTCGTTATTTGTTAAAGTAAAAAAAAATTTTTTTGGGCTTCATTTTTAAGTTAATGCTTTCAAACTTCATACATCGATTGCAAACAATGGTAAAAATTTTAAACAAAAAACTTTGAAAAAAGTAATGTTTACATATTTCTCGCAAAAGGAAAAAATGAAAAACACATTTTTTTTTTTTATAAAAAATGTAATTTTTAAGATATTTTATCAATCTTGTACAGAATACGTATAATGTTGTTCTTCACACGGAAAAAAAGTTTCGTGAGATTTTTATAAATAAAGAAGTTATTTAGTATTTAAATAAAAATTTGAGTATTTTTTGAAGAATCGTAAAAAAAATAGTTTTTTTTTAAGTTTTTTAAATAACTGATTCTAAAAGAAAAAAAAAGCATGAACTTTTTTATTGTAAAATATTTTTTTCATTAACGTGAAAGGAAGTGCAAGGGGAACGATTTAGAAATCGTATTTTTAAAATCTAATCGATTTCAACTCATTTTAAAAAAATCGTAAAAAGTACAAAATATAATTATTTTGTAAAATAAATTATAGCATATCGTTTTTGTGCTGTTGTTTCCAATCCCCTTAGAGCAGGAAAGCCTACACCACAAGTCCATTTGACCTTTCCGCGTAATAGTCTCACACACCAGGTCTTGCTCTTCCTACAACTGTCGCAGGGAAATGCCCTGGCAGTCAAGAAAATGAGCAGGAGAAGCAAGGAGAGAGCAGGGACAGGTAAAGAAAGACTTTACCGCTGCACAAAATTCATACTACGCAGGTGACCGCTTCTAAGGCGCGCAAAGGCCGTCTGATGAGCCCTGGAATTCCTGCACTGTATAGATAGGCCAGGACTCTTAGCTGCGTACCAGTGGTGAGCAGGAGGGTTTCGCCAAGTCAAATTCATTTTATTTCTTTGGAAGGAATGAATTTCCGTATGGGTTAAGACAGTGGAACTGGGGTTAGGGAGATCACATCCCCTACCAGCCAGCTCATCAGCATCTTCGTTCCCAGGCACACCCACATGTGATGGAATCCACTGGAGACATTTGTTTCCTCTGACCAAGCCTAACTAATTTAGATAAAATAATCTAGACCAGTACTGCCCATAGTTTTTGGCCAATTTTCAAATATTGGATGGAGCTTCGGCTATCTGTCAGGATTCAGATACTGTCCTTATAAGAGTTGAGAGCATGATCGAGAGCACCACTAATAGCTATGAGTTCCGATCTAAAGACTGAACAGTGGTCAGGAGTCCTGATGCTGCTTTTAACATCGTTCCCAGGAGTGTTACTAAAAACACCACTCCCTGCTTTACCCGTATCCGAACGACTACTATCTGTGTAAACAATCAAGGCATGATCGGGTATGTCATTTATTACTTCAAGTGCCAGTTGTCTTAGTAATTCCGGATGGCTGCTATGCTTGGGAGTACTGGTCAATAATTCCTCCTGGAATTCAACATGATTAAAAGAATCAATAGGTGTGATGCAGCTAAAAGGTGTAGAAGTGTCAACATTGAAATCAATAAAACCATGTTTACGCCTGTAATTAAGTGGGCTGTCTCGCTTTAAACGTTGGTTACTTGTCGAATTTATAATGAAAGAAGAAGTTCTATTGAAGGATCCAAAGCTTTTAATTTTGTTAAAATACCTATATGAGTTGACTTCGAATCTCATAGTAAGAGGTTGGATCTCTGCCTCGTACAGAAATATGTCAGTAGGGCAACTATATCTAAGGCGTGTGATAATCCTCGCAGCACTGAGTTGCACTCTCTCCAGTTTTTTCAAGTTTGTAGGAGATGCTACTTGAAAGATTTGGTATCCATATTCAAGGACTGGGCGAACCAAGGTTGTATAAGGAGTGTGTACCTAAGTGTGGATCCGTCTGAACCCCAGACTCTGCCAGAAAGATATTTTAAGATCTTAAGTCTCTTCCTTGCTTTATCGGCTATTTTCTCAATATGTTTACCACAGTTCACACTTCCGAGTCTAAAGTGAAACCAAGGTAGGTAGGGTATTTACTGTAATTCAAGCGCTCACTCATTAGAAAAATTTCAGGAGAGTAGTTGTGAAGTTGCCTATTAGTCGTGAAGAGGCTGACAGACTTTGAAGCATTGAAAGTAATTTTGTGGTTGTCTGCAAATTCCTCAATATTTACTAAACACCTATTCAGCTGGGATTCCATTTTGCTAATATTCGCATCACGGCAACACAAAACGACATCATCAGCGAAAAGTCCAATTTGAGAAGGGTTAACATATTTTTCAGCCCCGGAAATAAATAATGAGAAAAGAGTTGGACTCAAAACGCAGCCCTGGGGAAATCCTTGATAGGTTTTGTAAGAATCCGAGCATATCGTGGCGAAATAAACGATCTTTCCGAATCTGTAATTATTTTTTATGTTAGTCTCGTGAAAAAAATTAGATCGAGTTTAAAAACTCCTGAAAAAAAAAAAGTTCTGAATGTTCCCCTGGCGGTAAAAAATGGTACTAATTGTGGGTTTTAAGGTTTTTAATTAATATATTTTAACTGATTGGAATATCAGAATATAAATGGTGAAAACGGATTCCTCGGAACATTCCCGAAATTTTGGTACCTTCCGCGAGTTTCTGCGTCATGTGGTTTGTAAGAAAATTGGGTCGCATAGATGAAAATATAGATACCTTTGTTTATCTTCGGATATTAATAGTGTAGATAGAAGCATTTTTCACAACAGGAAAATATTTCGAAAATTTGTCATTCTATGTTCATTTTTTGTCGAAATATTTTACTTAAATAACTTTTTATTGTAATAATATTCTTTAAACACAATTTTAGGTGCGTTTTTAAATCTAAATGACACTAAATATCATAAATATCCATTTATACGCTCTTGCAAATTCACGGTTCCGAACGTAGCCCGATACTTTAAGGCCTATTATTAAAATAATGGTCTCGTAAAGAATATCACATCTGTTATACTATTTACTCAATCAGCTCTAAAATTCTTAAATTTGAATAAAATATTAGAATTTTAGTACATTTTCGAGAAAAATGCATCTAATTTTTTCAGTAAACCTTTTATGGATATTTCTTAAATTCCTCTGAAGTTTTTCAAAAATATTGCTCAAATTTTACTTATAATTGTGATTTTTGTAAAAATCAGATATTTTTTTTAAAAAAATATTGTTAGTTATAAATATTATTATATCTTTTGGTATTGATACTTAAACAAAAATTATTTTGTTTTAGTGTGTGGTGTGTAGTGTGTGTGGTGTGTGTGTGTGTGGTGGTGTGTGTGTGTGTGGTGTGTGTGTGTGGTGTGTGGTGGTGTGTGGTGGTGTGTGGTGTGTGTGTGGTGTGTGTGTGGTGTGTGTGTGTGTGGTGTGTGGTGGTGGTGTGTGTGGTGGTGGTGTGTGTGGTGGTGGTGTGTGTGGTGGTGGTGGTGGTGTGTGTGTGTGTGTATGCTATAGTTTAATAAAGTACACCGAACGTGTTCGGATACCTTAAATCAACCTTCCGTAGAGATAACTTAATTTTATACTTTGAATGCTATTTAAAGTATCCAACTATGTTCAGAATCGCGATTTTGTAAAAGCGTATAAATGGATAATATTTATGATATTTAGTGTCACTTAGATTAGGAAATGTATATAAAATTGTTTTAAAAATATTATTGCAATAAAAAATTATTAAGTACACCATTTTGAAGAAAAAATGAACATAGAATGACCCATTTTCAAAATATTCTCCTTTTGTGAAAAATGCTTCTATTATAATAATATTTTGTCTGTCTATAGCTCAGACCTCTGTTCAGAGGTTCAACTAGAATTTTCGAAACATATAACTTAGAAGTGGGTTTATTCATGTTTTATGACAACAGAGGGTAGAAATTTTAAGAAAAAAACGCCGATAATTATTTCAAATGGTTGTAACTCTGAAAACATAATGTGAATTTTTCAAAAATCATTGTTGAGCCTCTGTACAGAGGTTTGAGTTATATGCAGGCAAAATATTATTATAATGTAAGTGTTTTTCTCAAAAAGAGAACATTTTGAAAAAAGGATTATTCTAAGTTATTTTTTTGCCGAAATATTGTATTTAAATAATTTTTTTTATCAAAATGTCCTTAAAACAATTTTATACATGTATTCTAATCTAAGTGACACTAAATATCATGAAAATTATGCATTTATGCGCTTTTTTAAAATCACAGTTCCGAACGTAGTCGGATACCATAAGCGCAAGAAAAGCGAGTGAAAAGTTAATCATTAGGTTGTTGTTAAAGTGAGATTTACGAAGCGATTATCGGAAGCACTTGATGTGTTTGAAAAGAAACTTTAGACTGGAATGTACATTTGACAATGGAGAGAGACCTGATGAGTGCAGTTGCACTCAGTTAAGGGCATAATTATTTGTTTTAAGAATTTGGGGTAGCAATTTAATCTGACTGCTTCCTCGATCTATATCTTTGCTTAAATTGATAAGCAAATAAACTTAGTTATTTGTATGACTATGTCTATTCATTCGGTATCCCAAACTCCAGTATACCAGACTTAAGTCACGACACAGAGAGTAAAGATTACTTTCGCACGTAGGAAATTTCCCTTTTCGTGACATGTATAAGTGATGAAACGAAAATTAATGAAATCACCCGTTCTTACTCTCCAAGAGTCTGGAGAGAATGTAGAAAGCATTCCCTCGATCACTGACCTCACCCACAATCAGTATCTCCCATGTGTGACGCATACTCATTCCACAATAAAATTACTCTCTAGATCTTACATTCGAAACGCAATCAAGAATGTAATTTAAAAGAATACAAGTCAAGAAATTGTACAAACAGACTTCTAGAGAACAGACTTATAAATCTATTCGGTAGGAAAGTGAATCGTAGGCAATCTAGAATAAGACGTCACACAGCTCTAAAGATTATACAATGAAATAATACAATCAAAAGAAATATAAAAGATGATTGTAAGGAAATTCTTTATAGGCTCAAGCCAGTTTATATGTGTAATAGGGGACTCATAGAATTCTGATTATTTTACAAGGGGTTGAAATAACGTAGAAGAATGAACATAAAAACAGAACATTTAATTACTCGTTTCCCGAACTCTTTACAGATGATAGTCGTGCTAGTGGATAAGGAACAAAACAAGAGAACGATTAATTTTACTAATATCAGAGTAAGGGTCCACTATGATGTCTTTGACAGCTATTATATGAGGAGACCGTTATAATTAATGGGTAGACTGAACTTCAGCAATTCGATATAAGTACCATTATCGGTGCTTTCTATTGTCAATAAAGGATAATCTCCCATGGGTGTTAGTTTTGAAGTGTCATTGCAGCAGACTTCATTTTCTTTGACAGTAACGGGAGGTCCCATCGTATTTTTACCGTTGAGGATCATTTAGAAACTAAGGATGTCGTTAGAGTGAGTGTGTGTGTGTGTGTGTGGTCAATGTGCTCCATTGATTTAAGTCTGATAGAATAGAAGCTGAATATGTGCTTCTCATTGCTACTAGTGAAGCTACAGTACTGAAATAAGTGCTTTTTAAGCAATATAACCTTACTTCAGAAACTATTGGATAACGTGATGTTGAGTCCGTCAAAACTGTACCCAACATACATTGATTTTAAGATAAGTCATATATCTTGCTAAGGGAAATTATCTATTTGCTGCTCTCCATTTGAATTAAGCATCCATTTGTGCCAACGCTACTCTTTTTTGGTAATTCAATATTATTATGATTATTCCTCATTGCGCAAGTTTTATCAATTTTTTGCACCAACGCTTTCTTCACTCAAGTGATAATTACTGTTTCTGTTTTCTAAATTTCATGACATCCTAATAATTTGCTCTAAAGTTACGTAGGAAACAATAATGAATTCAACTTTTTACTACAGCGCTATACGATTAAAAACAAAACCTTGATAAATTAACTTTCTGATAATAATGGGTAACAACTTATTAATAAAGTCACAGTTACAGTTACAGTTTTTGTGGGATATGGAGCAACAAAGGCTATTATCCCTATAAATACAGTAAAACCCACTTACTGGTTTCAGGACTCTCTTCACTTCCCGTAGAACAGCAGCAGAGTCGTCAACGGAACAGTGAAGAAACGTGGACACCACAACGTCGAAAGAATTGTCGTCAACCCTCTTCATACATTCTGCAGGTTGAATCACTGTTCTCTGGTAAAACACTTGGGGATACTTGTTTCTGTTCTTCATAAAATCTGTTTCAAAATATTTGTTCTTATCCAGAACAGTAAGGTTACAATTCTCAGGGTAGAACTTTAAGTTGGGCCCATGTCCCACTCCTATCTCGAGAATTTCGAGTGGGGGATGTGTACTTACGCCACTGAAGCTGTCCTTCAGAATCTGAAAGGCCTTTTTTCGGACAACGTCGACTTTCTTTCTCTGGAAGGGTTCAGCGACCGTGGCATACAACCATGCAAAGGAAGCATTACGGAAGCTTTGGCTGAATATGAGTAGAAGAAAAATTGGAAGGCCAAGAGTGAGAGCACCAAGCCACCAGATGATGCCAATGCCGATGTATAGTAAAGACAAAATCCTCGCATCCATTCTTTCAGTTTTTTTACGTGCTCCCGTTAATGTGTATCACTGGTGATAGGTATTATCCACCTATAATGATTTGAAATAATTCATTATTTTTTACCTGATATTTGATTTAACTTCTGATTTTGTGGTGATAATTGTACATAATTTTTAGTGTGTCACAAAAATACAAATTCCCATACATCGAACATTTAAATACATTTAAATTAATGTAGTACTAGAAACAATGGCTATTACTGTTAGATACAAGATTTCAAGCTTCTGTACAATGATGAAGATAACACTTCAGTTGGTACCTCACTGTCATACCGCCAGTTAACTTCTAAATCTAGTTGGATTCTTCCTGCTTATTTTTCAATTCTTACTATTAGATCACACTCTCTACATATTTATTTATTTATCTTGGTGGAATTTTCAGTCATTAATAAAATATATTTTAAAGCGCTCAATTGAGCTGAAATTTTATATACATGATTATTTTGGATGACAATACAATAATTTAACTATAATTAATAAAAATTAATTGATTAAAACTAATTATTCAAAGAATTACAAATACAGCCACGTTAGCATCATTTTTGGTGACTTAGCGACCCTTTTAGTGATTTGTGTCAAAACTTGAAAAGGTTTTTTTCTCACGTTTTAAAGCATTCAGTTGAACTGAAATTTTATACATATACACGATTGTTTTGGATGACAATACGATACTTTAATGATAATTAATAGAAATTATATAATTACCACTTAATGTTGTGATTATGTTATATGTATATACATATTTATATTATATGTAACTGTTAATAAAAAGTAGCTAAGATAAAATTTTTCTTTGTTGATCTCAGTAGGAATTGACTTAATTTTTTTATATTAATTGTTATAAAGGCTAGATTCACAGGAATCTTTCTTGAATCCAAGCCCAAATTTATGAAACTTACTGTCTTAGCAACGTGGCTGCGGCTGTTGCTGCGAATAGTGAAGATAAGACAATTTTGGCAATAAATGGCAATTATAGTTTTTGCTGGATAACCACAACCAGCTATGTAATTGATTGAGGAATATCTGAGTTGTCTCAACTATATTCATAAAATTTGCCTAAATCAAAAAGTGTGCCAACTTCAATAACTCTACATCAGTGTCTCAAAATAAGAAAATAAATAATAATATAATAACACGCGTAGGAGGTTTATTTTTAATTTGTAAGCAGAGTCTCTAACTGTCAGTTTTTGGAGTTTCCTTTATTTGTTTTGGTTTGATAGCGTTTCGAAACATTTTGGGAGTTTACTCCTAAAGAATCGATAATCATATAAAGCTCGCGGAATTTAAATTTTATGAGGGAAAATCATACAAGCGTTAACAAAAAAACGTTACGCTGTGTTCTGCGCATGTGGCAAATCACTGATGGAAGAAAAAAGGTACTTGTGAGTACTGTAGCGATAACGTAGTAAGCCAGTAACAGCCTACGGACAGGAGTGATCAATTTGTTTACCGGTGATATTAATGGGCTTCTGATGCATAGGTCATGGGTTCTATACTCCGGTTAGGCGCCACCAAATTCCGTTCAATAACCATAACTTAAGGAAAAGTGATCGATTTAAAACTGTTATTTAAAACCATAACAATTATTCTTTATTTTGTAATTCAGCCTTATAATTACTCTAAAAAGTTCTATTTTTATGGTTGTCTGATTTAGGATATTTGATCTTTTATAGTTTTTTTCTTGCCGCTTTTAATAAACTAGATTTTTGTTTTAGGGACATTTTCTAAGGAAACGGTTGTCACACAAGAAATTGGAAAAGGATATATTACTAATCAAGTTTATAATTTCAACTCATATATGAAAGGAATTATTATAACATAATAAATATCTTAGTTTTGTATAATACATTTTACATCAGATACGTTTCCATTTTTCCCATAAAAACTTCTTTTGTTTGTCAACTTTGTTTTATGAAATGCAGAAAGAAACAAATGTTGAAACATTTCTATCATCTTGAATGTTTTTGTTACATATTGAATGTACATAATGAAGATTTGAAATAATTTATTTTATTATCTTGAATTCTAAGAATATTTATTGTTATATATATATATATATATATATATATATATATATTATATATATATATATATATTATATATATATGAATAAATATATATATATATATATATATATATATATTATATATATATGAATAATGCATAAATATATACATATATACAAATAGCTATAAAACCTAAGTTTAACTAGACATAATAGCAGGAAACTATATAGCCTCAGTAGTACAATAACAAACTCAGTGCCTTAGGAACCAAGATTGCAGGTTTAAACAAGTTTCGGGGCTAGCCAATCTTCAACTGCAATTTGTCTATATTACTGAGCCAAATGGAAGGAAAAGAATATTAGGAGAAATTTATTATTACAAAAAATACACTTTACCATTAAAATATAACGAAAGAATTATAGCCTGTTAGTATTTACTCTAGTATATCTTTAAAGAGGATGCAATAAAGTAGATAGTAAGACTTACTTCGTGCACCGTATTGTACTACTAAGACTATATATATATACACACACACACTGCTGGACAATTGCTAAGGATGGATCACAAATTCCTATGTAGCACAACATTAAGCGAGACATGAGGCCTAGTGGGATAAAATATAGTTGCCACACTGTTCAGACATTAGAATAAAGAATATTTATTGTTCTGGAAAGTACAAAAGCTGGGAAACATCTGAAAGAAAAAAAATGTTCATTTGATCTGCGTACGGAGAAATGGAACAATGCATCTAAAAGTCAGCAGGCACCTTAAAGAAACGTATCAGTACGGGGAATGTTCACCGTGGAGTGTGATGCAACATTCCACACGTCGTACCATACTTTGCACAACATTATCCAGCAGCTGTTGGGGCAATTTATCCCATTCCTCTGTGAGTGCACGGATGAGGGTGTTCTTGTTTGTCAGAGGATAGTTTCGACCAGCAACTTGCCTCCCCAAAGCATCCCACACATTTTGAATGGGGTTTAGATCTAGAGAATGCGCTGGCCATACGAGACGTTGAATACCCCCGCTGTCTAGACAATCCTGAACAGCGAGTGTTCGATGACATGTTGCGTTGTCGTCCATAAAAACAAATTTATCACCGACAGCACCACGGAAAAGACGAACATGAGGAAGTAGAACTTCATCAATGTATCGTTGGCCCGTCATAGTCCCATTCGCAACCACATGTATGCGCGTGTGGCCATTGATCATGATGCCGGCCCACACCCTGATACTGCATGTCGGATATCGGTCCTTTTCCTGGATATTTTCTGGACGATAAGCAGTACCACTCTCGCGCCAGATCAGTTGGCGTCTACAATGCAGTGACAGACTGAACTTACTCTCATCTGAGAATAGTACGCATGCCCAGTCCTGTTCAGTCCAATTGGGATGCTCACGACACCATTGCAAACGGGCAGTACGGTGCTGTCTGGTCAATGGGATACACATAACAGTTCTGCGTGCGTATAATCCTCCTCCCCTCAAACGTCTGGCAACAGTTTTCGGGAGATTTGCTTTCCTGAGGCAGCAAGAAACTGATTTGCCACCTGCTGAGCTGTGGTGCGCCTGTTCCGTTTTGCTGATAGGACGATATATCTGTCTTCTGCAGGCGTCGTACTTCTAACACGACCTCCCGCGTGCCGTCTACTACACATTCCAGTAGTTTTAAATGACTTACACGGCCGTGAAACAACGCTGTGAGCGATGTCGAACTCCCTGGCAACATTTATTTTTTGACCTTCTTCGATCTTTCCAATAATTCGGCCACGCATAAAATCATCTATGTGATGTCGGGGAGACATGCCAAAAATTTTAAGTTCGTCTATTAAATCCCTTCTGTAAAACTTTGACTTGAAACAACAACTGTCCACATTCGTCAAAACCTTTAAAGCTCTTATGAACGCTATCACGTGATGAACAGACGTGTAAAAAAATATTTGCATACTCATACTTCTTCTTACTAATATCCCGCACTTATTCTAATTTTCCACATTTTGCTTCCTTTCATTTTGTGGTTGCTATGGATGATAGTGTTATCTGTCCTTAGCATTTGTCTAGCAGTGTATATATATAACATTTGAAAGTGAATATTAGTATATACGGAAGATGATTCTAAACTACTGAAGAAACATTATCATGTATTTCCACTCAAACTTAGCGGTGATTTCAATAGTGATTTCGATAAAGATGAAGGATTGAGAATAGTACAATTTTTAAAATCAAAGCTTACTTTGAATATTGTTTCTGGTAGAGCTCTGGGGATGACTAGATATGGTACAACCATTAATGCGATGTTTTAACGATTCGTGAATCATGTATCTACCGACGTTCACATATCATACAGGCTGCAGTATCCTAATGGTAAAGGTATTGAATCGTGGCTGGCATATCACGAGTTCGTGCACAGTACCGCTAAAGACCCGCCGTGTAGACGAGTGATACGAGTGAAATATATCGAGAGCTCAAAAGTCATCCCATTGGTGTGGTAGTTAGGAGAGTGGAATTCAAGCTCATTTGTCAAACTTGTCTCTTGACCACGATTAAAAATTACGAGGTCCGTCGCCAAAAGCCATCGTGTAGCTGAACAGTGTGACGTTAATATTCACTCACACATTTAATGACATATCATACTTTAATTGCCACAAATATCTTGTCACAGTGATTAATAATGGCGAGAGAATTAATGTAATTAATACTCCAAGAGTGATACTAATAGTGAAGTAAATCAGCCTTCTGAAATATGTGTACTCATATACTACATCATATATTTATGTAATATAATTCATGTACAATATTATATATATATACTCATGGACAAAAAAATTAGCGCACTAAGAAGGAGACGTCAAAATGAAACGAAATTTTACAACATAATGATTACTTTGATATAAGTAAAGGATTAGAGAATCAAAGAAAAGGATCATTTATTTCAGAGAAAAAGGCAAAAGAAAGGTAGATTTAACACCGTGTTGAATCCCTCTAGCGCGAATGCACAATGCTATACGATCGAACATTGAGGCATACACGTTCTGTATGATGCCTTGATACATTTCGTTCCATATTTGCTGTAACCTTGCCTCTGGTTCAATCAAACTCGTGGGATGCCTAACTCGCCGTCCTAAATGATCCCAGATATGCTCGATTGGAGACAAAGTTGGGGATCGGGCAGGTTAAGAAAGGGTAGTAACAGTGCGGAGATAGTCTTGTGACACCCTATCCGTGTGAGACCGAGAATTGACTTGTTGAAAAATGGCTCCTAAGAGCCGTTGCATAAGTGGCAATACATGTGGTTGCAGGATGTCATGGCCATACCGCTTGGCTGTCATGTTGCCATGGATTAATACAAGGGTTGACCGTGTATTGTACGCAATGGCACCCCATACCATCACACCAGCTGTGGGAGTGGTGTGTTGCTGTAAAGCAAAGGCAGGATTGAGGCGTTCACTACGGGGTCTCCACACACGAACACGATTCTCTTCACAGCTGAGATTGAATCTGGATTCGTCGCTAAAGACGACCTGGTTCCATTCCACTGTAGTTCAGTTTCATCGTGCGTGGCACCACTCCAAACGGAGACGTCGATGGGTGGGCGTCAAGAGAAGCACACGTAATGGGCGCCGTGATCCGAAATATCCTTTAGCCGTGCGCCTTTGTATGGTTCGAGAAGACACAGGGGCCCCTAATGAAGGTGCTACATGTGATTGGATGGCGGCGGATAAAGCAGTTGGCTGTACGCGTGCATTTCTTAAGATGTCGTGGTCTTCTGAACAACTAGTCTGTAGAGGGCGGCCTGAGCCTGGTCTTCGTGTAAATGACATCTCTCGAATCCACTGGTCCCAACACCTCCTCACAATACAATCACAGCGGCCTAATTGACGAAATACTCGCCTAGCTAACCACCCAGCTTCCATCATGCTAATGATTCTCTCCCTCGCAAATTGCGAAAGCTGCTGATATTGTCTTCGAAAACGTCTACCTCAACTTTTCCTTTGTAAACGATTTGGCACACTCAAACAAGCTTTCGTTTTACCTTTTTTATACTCCACGGAGAACGACGTTAAATGCCCTCTACCGCTATACGTAATGCGCAATCACGCGGATTTCTATTCACTTGCATATCTCTGCCACATGTGCCTCAATGCTAAGTTTCGTTACACGATCCCTTAATTATATATTGGTGCGCTAATTTTTTGTCCATGAGTAATATATATATATATATATATATATATATATATATATATATATATATGATGTTGAATCCCAACAATTCAAGTATCAATTGGGGCAATGTCTACCGGAACAACCTATCCCGTCTGCCGCATAAGGACTTCGACTCCGGCGAACTTACGAAGAACCACGTGAACGAACGAGGCACTGGATTCCTGATTGAAGCTACGCGTTTATCATATTATATTTTATTTCAATATTCAGCAAAGCCGTCTGAACTCCAAGTCATGGCAAAGCGAGTCCTATTTTCAGCTTCAATCAGGAATCCAGTGCCTCGTTCGTTCACGTGGTTCTTCGTAAGTTCGCCGGAGTCGAAGTCCTTATGCGGCAGGCGGGATAGGTTGTTCCGGTAGACATTGCCCCAATTGATACTTGAATTGTTGGGGATTCAACATCATATATATTTCTACCGATTCAATAGGAAAAATGCAAATAGAACAAGAATGCATTAGAACAGATACTTTCTGTATTATATGAGATCCATTTATTTACCGTTTGCCTTCTATATAATCAATGACAACCGGAGGAGTAAACTCCATTCGTGCGTTGGAGCCGACACACAAAGTTTCTTTTTTCTTTTCTTTTTCACTTTTTTTCCTGTACTTTTTTCAAGGTAACAGTACCCATGTGTTCCCGATCGCGATCCCTTGGTTGGCTATTTTTCTGCCTAGTCAGGGGTTCGAACCCTACAGCAACTAAGGATCCTCTGTGTATAGGGTCTGATGCAAGTTAATCTTTCGAGGCGCTAAGGGTCTTCTCGTTGGCCTGGAGGAGAAGTTTGGAATGGAGGTCCATAAGCTCCTCTCTGGCGTCCTCTTCACTTGTCTGGAGCTCGTAATTATGAAATCCGTCACTAATAGCCTTTGTATTTGCTTTTAGTGAGTGAGTGAATATTGACGTCACACTGTTCAGCTACACGATGGCTTTGGGCGATGAACCGCGTAATTTTGAACAATGGTTAAGGGATGTGGACCACTCCTGAGCTGGTACCCCCCTCCTAAATACCACACCACACCAACGGAAGGACGTTTCAGAAAATTCGACAGATTTAGCTTGAATCTCTGCCCAACACGGCGCGTCTTTAGTGGTACTAGGCTCGAACTCATGACATGCATTTGCTTTTAAGGGCTACTTTAATAAAATCCAAATCAATCACCTTTTCTGGGTCTTTCATTAGGAAATCTGATGTTAAAGTTTAAGAAAAACACACACTCAATAAAACATTTGATATGATCGAATTTCATACTTGTGTAATATCAAAGAATATTAGCTTTATGTAATTAAGATATCCAACTACCCTAAAATCATGATTTCTTTCAAAAATTGACAAATTTAGTTTATGATTTTATCTTAAAGACCACCTTATTGGCTTGATAAATATACCAAGTTTTTTATTTTCCATTCACTAGAACAAAAACTACAAGTGTTTTAGTAAAAGCGGATGACGTAAATTTACACAAGATGTCAAAATTTAAAATGCGTTTAATCGAAATGTGTTTTTTTTTCGAAAAACTCAAACGGGAACAGCGATTGCTCAAAAAGATTTGAAAATAAATCAATGAATTTTGTGTATATCCTGTATAACAGTAGAAGTGTTTTACCTTCCAGATTTATCAATCACTGTTTTATTTCAAAATTTACTGTACTTTATGTGAATATAATCACTGTTTTTTAAGCAATTTTCTGTAGTCACTAAGATAAAGTACTCTAGTCTTTGTGAAAATTAAAATATCTCTTATCCTGAAGGTCATTTCAAAGAGGAATAATAAAATAACACATCAAAGATGAAAAATTGAGAATTTTCTCGTAACATTTTTGTACAGCGCGGGTCCCGTTTATGTAATTTTTTGAACATTTTCACCAGTTTTTTCCCATTTTAATAACAAATTTTTTCCTGTTTTTAATTTTAGGATTTTTTCCTTAAAATATACTAAATAAATCTAAAAATCACAATCACACACTCCATTTTTGCAAAAACAAGTTGTCGCAAGTAGTCGGAAACTAAGTAATATTTTCACCCAATTATTAAAAAAAAATAGACCAGAAATTTACCTCCTGAAAGCCAGTAGCTTACAAAAAATTCCAATAGTTCGTTAAATCCCGCAGTTTTGGAGAATAAATTGTTAACATAATCATAAAAACCCACAAAAAAGATGAGAAAACAGTTCCCCCTCTTACACATTAATAATTTTTAACTCCAAGTATATTAGAAATTACAAAGAAATGTTGGTGAAAATTATTTTGCAATATATATTTAACGTTGAATAACAATGCATATCTTTCAAAAATAGATGGCTGGGTAGCATTGTTGGCTAGGTGCTGGCCTTGTACGCTCAAGTTTGAAATTTTGACCCCGACCCAAGTCAGTAGATTTTCATGAACCAAAAAGTAGACAGCGTCCATATGGTCTGTTTTTCGGCATGTTGAAGCTCCATAGAGTGCCTGTTTGTCTAGGGTGCTTTCTTCAAAACCAAATTCCTAATACTATTTCGCCTCGGCAGAGCTCAGGCTCCTCCCTCTGGGTAGGAAACTGTGTGTCAAAATTACATTGTGGCAATTGGTATCCACCTATATGGCGCCCCACTAAAAAGTGATACTATCTCCGTGGGAATGTACACAAGAATATGCAATGGTAATTACCAATCCGCAGCCCCACTTAAAAAAAGCTATCAAATATTTAGGATTTGTTTTATTTTTAAACAAAAAATTTGCTCTCCCAAATTAGTTTGGATATCAAGGCAGTATTATCTGTATTCTTATTCAGTCTCTCTCTCTCTGTAGTAAAAGATAATTTATAAATATTCACCTCCTTTATACATGGAACCATAAGTAGGGCAATGTCTCATACCGAACACGACATAATTTACTAAAAATTACAAGAATTTCATAAAAAGAACTTCCACAAAAAGAATGGCACTGCCCCCTATACTGTCGATTGTATATTCAATTTTATGAAACTGAGTCGAAAACTCAGTGTTTGTTAATGTTATTTTTATAGAGGGTACTTGTTGAAATTTTGAAAGGGGGGGGGAAATATATTATTAACACCTACATCAGAGGTTCCGAAACTTTTTTGCCTCATAGACCCCTTGACAGGTTTCTTACAGTTCAGGGTAGACCCACGACTTACCTATTACTTTAAGGTATCCGACTACGTTCAGAACCGTGACTTTCAAAAGCGCATAAATTGATAATTTTCATTATATTTAGTGTCACTCAGATTAGAATAAATGCATAAAATTGCTTTAAGGTCATTTTGACAAACAAATTTATTTAAATATAATATTTTGGCAAAAATTAACTTAGAATAATCTTTTTTCCAAATGTTCTCCTTTTGTGAAAAATGGTTCTATTATTCTATTTGCCTGTATATAACTCAGACCTCTCTACAGAGGCTCAACTAGAATTTTTGAAAAATTCACATTATTTTAAGAGTTACCAATTGAAATAATTATTCGCATTTTTTTCTTAAAATTGTTCTCCTCTGTTGTAAAATATGAATAAACCCACTTCTAAGTTATATATTTCAAAAATTCTAGTTGAGCCTCTGAACAGAGGTCTGAGCTATATGCAGGCAAAATAATATTCTAATAGAAGCATTTTTCACAAAAGGAGAACATTTGGAAAAAAAGATTATTCTAAGTTAATTTTTTGCCAAAATATTGTATTTAAATAATTTTTTTATCAAAATGTTCTTAAAACAATTTTATGCATATATTCTAATCTAAGTGACACTAAATATCATGAAAATTATCCTTTTATGTGCGTTTGAAAATCACGGTTCCGAACGTAATCGAATACCTTAAAAGATTAAAAATTCTAACTAGTGAAGTATAGTGTTTAAAACACTTAAGAAAACACACATGTTAATTATTTAAATTAGAATTTATTTAATTCCCTAAAATAACTGAGCAACAAACAAATGCTTTTAGTGGGAGGGAAGAAGCTGGGGATAAAATAGCACATTTTCAACATTTGGCAACAATCTTAGTAGGTATAACCCTAAATATCTCCTCGGTTAATAGTGTGCAGTCTTTTCTTCTTTATTTTTTGTTTTGGAGATTGGCAAGCACACTTAAAAACTTCTAAATTGGAAAAACAATTAAAAACTTCCTCAAGATATTCCAGAATATGGAATAAATAACAGGTAAATCTTTTTAAAGCCCAAAATATCTTCACTAGTGCCTATTCTTAGTGCCCAATTCTTGTAATCTGACCTTTTTTTTTCAAAGTGGCCATATGATTTAATTGCCCCTACTATAGAATTACGATAGTCAAAACACAAACTTAGTTCAAAGATCTAAAAAAAAGGCATTTAAATGTTGGCGATGTCCAAAATTATCCCTATAGATTAATTCTGGCACAAGAAAGGCAAAAATGTGCTAATTTTTATAAAATTTATGATGTGGTCTTTTAACAATAAATTAATTTGTTAAATAGGTTAATCAGGTTTACAATGGATTAAATTTCTTATTAATATTAGTCACGATCTGGTTTATTGAGAGCCAATATTGTAAACCCCCATTTACATATCATGGACCTCCAAAATTTTTTTTACCCACGTGGACCCCTTGCAAGTCGTCATGAACCCCTGGGGGTCTATATAGGCTACTTTGGGAATCACTGACTTAGATGATACCACAAGACGATTGGATATTTTAATCTTGAAGATATATCTTTTGATAACGTTTAGCGGCTTCATAATTACTTGTACTTTTCAAAATTACTTGCATTGATAAAAAATACAAGCTCATAATTATTGGCAATTCCATGTACTGTACTTTTGAATGTTAATATTTTCATAATTCTTGGGTTTATTTTAATTTTAATTATTGCTTAAATTATATTTGAATAAATAATATTCTTGTTAAAGAGTACTCTTTTAATTCAAACTGAAGATATTGTATTATATCAGTAAATAAATGAGTAAATTCCTGGTTTAAAAAATCGATTTTCCTCTTGAATATTTTTATGATTGATTTATAAGAAGGTGCAAGATCACGTCATTACCTTTTAATCACAGGCATAAATTAAAATAGGGTATTATAAACAGTTCCCTTCTTATTCATGCGGTTGTTGAGAAAAATTACAAGATACGATTAAAATATTCTTAAATGAAGCACATATTGCGAATAAACAATTAGTCTTGAAAAGAAAAACATAGTTGCAGAATTATTGAGCATAGAAAGAAGAACACTTCTGTAAAAAATCAGTTTTACTGTACTATTTTGAGCAAATACTTGTAGAGTGCATTTTGGATTAAGCATGTTTTACTTTATTTTATATTAGATATTGAATTATAAGTAGCAAATTAGCTTTATAAAAGCTTTTAAATTTTCTATTGTGTGTGTACGTTTCATATTCTTCCATTTTATTAATTTTACGTGTTTCATTTATTCTTAAATATATTCGATGTATGTTTCTTGCAAAGGGAAGACAAATAAAGGTATTTTCTATTTTTCTTAATTTTACGCTCAGAGTTGTTTTAAATTTTTTTTTTATTAAAAGCTTATATTTTTATTTGATGTTTTCAAATTGAATTGTATAATGCTTTAGTTTAAAAGTATATGTCTATACAATATATTGACAAACTATTACAAAATTTATATATGTTTCATACTAATTTACTGATTGTTGTTCTCTAAATTGCGTTTTCTCAGTTTGAGATTTTTCATGAAATCTTGGTTTTAAAAAGTACAATAGCTATTTATATATTAAGTAACTTCAATTTTGGTGTTTATATTTATTATAATATGGTTAAAAAAATCAGGAATACATTTTTCAATATTTTGAATCAAAAAATTAATAAAGAAAACGTGGCAGAAATCTTGATTTTTTAGCCTTTTTTTCCCATTAATGTGTACATTTGAGGTTTTTTCCCTTAACTAAATTCTTCATGGAAAAATCGATATCTAAAGTGCTTATTCATGCTCTTATTAGCCTAAAGTAGTTTGGGTGACAAAATAGTAATAATTGCAAGCGAAGAAAAATTTAAAAATCATTAAAATGTTTTTAAAAATTATTTTTTAAAATTTTTATAAAATTGAGTTTTTTTTCATGGGAAAATTACTTTGTTTAATAATAACTCTCAATACTATACACAGAAGATAAGTTAAACCCCTAAAATAAAAATAAATAAATTGTGAAAAGGTACCCAGTCTTCTTAAAAATATGGTTCAATCCTAATCTTATATAGAAAAAAGCACGAACGAAATCTTGGAACATATTTTCAAAAAGAAAAATTGAGTCCTCGTATAATTTCTTGGCATTGTAGAACATGCATCTCTTTAATATACATTGTCTTAAAAATTAAGAAATCTTCAATAAAATCGCAATTTTGCGTTTGAACATGTAAAGCGAACAATCAATCTTGCAATATGGTATATGAGAGGAAATATGATGCATAATTTACGCTAGAAAAATACTAAATTGATTCCAACTGAAATGAGGAATATATTACTTTGAGATCTTCATCATAGGATAACAAAGTCGGAAAATAACATTAATGTTAGAGATTTTATTAGAAAAAGTGTTTTATAATTTAGGGTAATATCTTTAACATTATGCGAAGTATAAAGGAGAAGATGAAATAAGAAAAAATTAATCTCTAAGAACTTATAATTGAATTAAACCTCTGACCGGAGCATACGTCTCTCAGACGGGGATGATTTGCTTTGATATCTGTAGATAACGCTGTGGTGTGATTTTTGGGATGGGCTGTGCCTTGGCATCTTTAGTTGGATTCTACCCAGTGAGAGGATCACGTGGTGGGGTACAAGGCGATTTTTTTCAAATCACGATATGTGCAATTTTTCTTATCTATCACCGTCTATCACAGTGGTCGCCAAACTTTTTGACATCAAGTCCAGTGAATTCATAATTTAAATCCCGCGGACCACTAATAGGATTTTTTAAGTGCTTAACTATTGTTATAAATCGAATTATGTTTCAATGCATCTTAAAACATAACTTAAAGTGATGAGTAAGTATATTTTACATTTTTCTGGCAGCGAAATTTTTGGACCACCGTGGACCACCATTTTGGCGGCCTCTTGTCTATCATACCGATATTCCTATAGTTTTTTCGTGTTTGGTACTATTTTTAAATACTTTTACATTAATATAAATAATTTTTAATTAGATTTATAAAAATACTAATCACAATTCTAGTGATAAAAATATATTGTTGTGCTTGATTTAACTTCACACATCTTATTGAAGCCATACTCAATTTCATGAGCTATAAGAACATTTAAAACAGTCCTTAAGATAATAAAATTAAAAAAAAATTACGTACCCGTCTGTCAGACGGATGCTCCTCAGTGTGGCAAAAAAATCGATGTTCCGTTCAGATGGTTAATTATCCATATCTACTGCATTTTTTTCCGTTACTTAAGAAATTTCCAGAAATTCGTATCTGTAACGTAAAGCAAAGGACTGACAAGGCTCTCAAAAGTGAACAGGAGGAGTTCAAATGCCAACATTAGCCTTATCGTAAAAAGTTGTTCAGAATCTAAATAACTCTAATAATATTATCTCTAATAATTCATTGTCTATATTTTTCCGCAAATAGATAAGAAATGAAACAGGGAAAATAAGTAACGAAATTTTATAACATAAAGAGTGTTTTTTTTCCAGTTATAGAAGTTTAAGTTGGCATTACTTTCCAAGATGGTGACCGATTTAACAGCTGGCAAGTGATTTATTCTCAGTTTGGCTTGACAATTCATCAAAACGATCATCAAGCAAGGCATAGATTCGTCGAATGGGCCCAAAACGAGATTGCCGTTGTTCCCGATTTTCATAAGCGAATTTTTTTTAGCGATGAAGCGCACTTCTGGTTGAACGGCTACGTCAACAAACAAAACTGCCGCATTTGGAGTGAAGCTAATCCACAAGTGTATGACAAAACACCATTACATCCAGAAAAACTGACTGTTTGGTGCGCTTTTTGGGCTGGTGGAATCATTGGTCCGTACTTCTTCAAAAACGATGAAGGCCACAACGTTACAGTTAATGGTGATCGGTATAGAGCCATGATTACTAACTTTTTCATTCCTGAATTGAACAATCATGATGTCCGGGAGCTGTGGTTCCAACAAGACGGCGCAACATGTCATACAGCTCGTGCCACAATCGATTTATTGAAAGACACGTTTGGTGACCGCCTAATTTCACGTTTTGGACCTGTGAATTGGCATGAAAGTGGTAACCTACGACTTAAGACAAAGCGCAGTCCTCATCGAATTACAAGAGACGACCATCAGAAAGGATTATACGATGACGACGTCATGACCACCCTACTGGAAAGATTAACGGATTTACAAGTCAAAAATCAAATAGCGGTAAGTGAGATTTCCTCTATACCTGGCTGCGATAACCCTGATTGTAACATACATAATACCCCTAATTGCTCTCCCAACAAAACTATACATGAAATACCTACGCTCCCTAATTGTTCTCCCAGTAAATCTGTTCAGGAATATTCACCACTTCCCAAAACAACTGCTGTTAAAAGAAAAGAAAAGGAAGACGGATTTTCATCTCTCCATACTCATAACTTATCCAAAAATAAGAGAATTCAAACCCGGACTTAAACTTTAAAACAAATTTGAGCAATAAATTCAACGGATTAGAAAATTTGGAACCTTCAATAGAGCCCGTAGCGGGAACCTCGACCGACAAAACTGCGATAAACTTGCCTAGTAACAAAAACTTAACCGGAAACACTAAAACAACTCAGAACGATACCTCCCCCAGTAATGTTAAAGATCACACTGAATTTCAGAGACCAAATGAAAACGTTAACAGACCACATGCCCCAATTAAGAAGCAAGATGACGGGTGAATATTTTAAACTGTATTGCGACACTTTTGATCAATACCACGAGCTTAATAGAATTCTGGAATTACTGTGAAGGTCCCTCGGGACCTCACTTTGAGAACGAGAATAATTTTGAGTCACAAAAGAACCAGTAGCCATTTTTATAAATAACTTTTTTTATTTGGTAATCTTTCCCAAATAGAATCAAAGACTTATTAACATTTATTTCTATTAATATTATGAGGTTTTAAAGATAATATCTTTTAAATTAACTCAATTAATTAATGATCTAATTAATTAATTTATTAAATAACGATCACGCAGAAATTACCACGATAAGAGATCCCAGAATTATATTTAATAATGCTCTTATTGAACATTTAACTTTAATCTGACTCTTAAAACTTTAATGAGACTTTAAAGTCAAAATAATATTTACCACTCGGAATCTCAATTCTTCAAGAGATTAAATTATCAACAACAAGACTTCAATTCAAATTCACTATAACTCTATGTTTCAATATCTATCTCCTACTGCTCTAACTTTACTATTTCGTTTGACTTAAATACTGAATCTAATCTACATAACAAGGAATCCTGTCCGCTTTTTGGAGTTGATTGGAAATAGGTAGGGAATTAAATTTCCCTAAAAAGGTCGGTTCAGAAGGTTAGTGATAAAGTTCCGTATAGATTCGTCACATTACTAAAATATGAATTTTATTCTATAACCCCAAAATCAGAACGCCCTATAAAAGTAGTGATGAAGGGTCTCCCTAAAGACTCAAAAACTCTAGACATACATAATGACTTACTTGATCTGGGATTCACCGTTCATCGAGTCTCCCAGCTCACTGGAAGAATCACAAATGAACTCCTCCCTGTATTCATGGTAACTTTACCTAGAAATATAAATAATGCTAATATCTTTAAAGTCAATAAACTCTCTTATCTTACGGTAACTTTTGAGGGCTACGATAGCAAAGGGGTAACCCAATGCTATCAATGCCAAAAATCCAATCATACGGCAAGCAATTGCCACATTAAACCTAAGTGCTTAAAATGTGGAGAGGCCCATCAAACGGCCGACTGCCAGATTAAGAAAGTCGATACGATGTACTGCGTCAACTGCGGAGCTTACGGCCATATGGCCAATTACTCAAAATGTCTTTTATATCCTAAGCCCCGCAAAGGTGCAGTTGTAAAACCAAATTATTCTCATGTAATTAACAGTCTTGTCCGCCCGAACACATCTTTCGTGCAAGCGGCCCAACAAACCCAGGCAACAGTTAAACCCTCCGCTCCACTAAAGATGACGCCACATGTCGTTCAGGTTCCCATTACGAATCAAACGCAAACTCAGGCTATCAGAATGTAAACTCCTCCCCAACCCCAACCGATAAATACAAATAATGATTGTATGAGCCTAATAAATCAAACTCTAAATCAAACAATTCAAGCACTCTCGGTGCTAGTTCAACAAATAAGCACCATAAACTTGACACAAAATAACCCGAAACCAACCCCAAAAAAAACAAGAATAAAATTAAGAAGGAAATGTAAGCCTTAGTAGAGGCTTTTTTAGATGAAGATGAATAGAAACCAAATGAATGGCCTGAGTTTGTGTTCGTGGAACGCAAACGGTTTGTTAAGTAAAATCGCAGAATTTAGACTATTTGTAGAGAAGTACGATCCTGATATCCTACTTATTCAAGAAGCACGTTTGGGACCCACCCTCAACATAAACATTAATAATTACACTTGTTACAGAAATGACCGCATCACGAAACGCTTCCGCTCGTGGTGGTACTCTTATATTTATTAAAAGATCAATTCCTCACTTTAACTCCCCCACCCCTACCCTTCATCATGTCGAAGCTACCACCGTAATCCTTACACCCCCGAATACTAACCATATCTCAATTACCAGCATTTATTGTTCCCCCCAGATCTGATAGTCTCTTATTCACCTTGGATCTAGAAACTATCCTTCAGATCAACAGCAATTGTGTGATCTTTGGCGATTTCAATGTTACACGCAATTCGTGGAATTGCTCAAATAACTCTACTAGAGGTATTCAACACAAAAACTTCGCAGATATTACAAATCTCGAAATAGCCTTTCCTAACACCCGTACCAGATATGGATATAACTCTTCCAATACTTTAGATTTCGCCCTCATCAGTAATTTTAACTTTCCCTACAATATCGAATCCATATCTGAACTCTCTTCTGATCATAACCCTGTTATTCTCAGTTTTACCTTAACTTCCACTATTCACAAACATTACCCTAGAGCAATTACCACCTGTTGGTCTGCCTTTAGTAGTAATCTTAAAAACCACATTCATATATCCGACTTCTCTAAAATAAATAGCCCTCAGTCTCTCGAAGAAAAACTAACAAAGTTCACTGATGCGGTTAGCTCCGCCCATAACTCAGCGTCTAAACCCATCAAAAACAAAAGACAGTTACACTCCACAGCACATCAAAGATCTAATAGCTAGGAAAAACAGAGCCAGAAAGCTTTTCCAACGCACGTTAAACCCTTTACACAAAACTGAAGCCAACAGGCTTCAGGGTGCAATTAAAAAAGATTCAAGATTACACTCTCAAAACATTTGGTCAGCCAAACTCGCATCACTAGAAACCCAAGATAACAGTCTCTGGCATATGCAAAAACACTTCCGAAAAAAAAAAACGCTCAAATATTCCAGATCTAACTAGCTCTTCTGGCATCGTTAGCAACGATGAACAGAAGGCAAATTTAATTGCAAACACTTTCGTTGACAATTACCCGGAAAATAAAAGACCAGAGAACTACACTAACAACATCGACTCTGTGACGTCACTAATACTCTAACGAATTTATTCTCCACCCCAACCCGCACACCCATTACCCCCACCAACCCGGAATAAATCTGTGAATACGTTAAAAAATTAAAGATCTCGAAGGCTTCAGGTTTCGATAACATTACTAACAAAATGATTAAAAATTTTCCACTTAAAGTAATACTAATTTTCACCTACATTATTGATAAAATTCTACTGATACGACATTTTCCAAGTGATTAGAAAATGGCGATCGTTTTTCCAATCCACAAGCCTGGGAAAAATAAAAATTCACCAGATTCCTACAGACCTATATCATTATTATCGTCACTCAGCAAAATTGCTGAGTACGTAATATTGAATATGATTCATTCTCATATCTACAACTCTAATTTTCTTAATCCTAATCAATTTGGTTTTACCAAACAACTCTCTACCTATCATCAATTACTCCGACTCATGGAAAAAATTTCCTCGGGTTTCCAGAGGGGCAGGACCACTGGTGCTGTCTTTATGGATATCCAAAAGGCATTTGACCGGGTCTGGATTAACGGACTCATTTACAAACTTATAACTAACAACTTCCCCCTCCTGCTATCTCATTTATATATTAAACTCTTATCTAACTAACAGGAATTACAGAGTCACAGAGTCAACGACACTCTCTCTTTCAATTACACATCACGTTAACATTGGAGTAACTCAGGGTTCCTTATTGGGCCCTGTGTTGTTCAATATTTATGTTAATAACATCCCATCACACCCGCGCACAATGATTAATCTTTACGCAGATGACACCACGATTTCTGCCACCTACAAAAACACAAAATCTGTTACAATAGCTCTAAACAAACACCTGGCCCTACTAGAAAACTACTTCAATAAATGGAAAATAAAGACTAACGTGGATAAAACCGTAGCGGTTTTATTCATAAAAAGTCGCAAAAAAATCACACCACCCACCTTATATTCCACACCACTACGTTGGTCTCAAACCACTAAGTACCTTGGTGTAATATTTGATAAAACGCTCACTTGGAAACACCACATTCTACACGCACGAGATAAATTCCGGATCGCGTTAAGACAAATTTACCCCCTAATTAACCGGAATTTCGATATGTACCTTTACAACAAGTTACTTCTCTACACGGCCGTTTTGCAACCAATTCTGAGTTACGCTTGTCCTGTGTAGGGCTATGTAGCAAAAACGAATATCAAAATTTTAGAAATTGCACAAAACTCAATTATTAGATGCATTGTACGAGCCTGCATGTTTAATTCGAACGCTAATATTTATAGAGCAACCAAAATTCCCCCCTTTTAAAAATACATCCAGACCCTCACCAAAAAATTATTTGATAATCTCCCCAACATTAATAATTCTAATATCGCAAATCTTGAAAATTACACCCCCCTGGATTGACATAAGAGGCCTAGGAGAATTCTCCTAGACTCTTATAATCCACCCTAGTTATATTTCTTTTTTCATCTCGGTGAATGAACCCAATTGCTAAAAATTATTTTTATTCAACTCTAACTTAAATTTGCTGCACCCAAACAGACAAGCTTCCAAAATTTTTCCTCAGTAAATTCTTAACCCAACCCCTGCACAGCCATTTAAGAGGTTTCTCACTTGCTAGTATCATCCAATAGAAGTGCTTCCTCTCCACTTACAGAACTGCGATCCTCAATCTACCCGACAGAACAACAATTTTCAGGGCTGACAGCTTCTGCTCTCACCAAGTGATGACGTCACATATGACATGAGACCAACATCAGACGCCGACATCGTAAATCTTCCCTGCCACTAGAAAACGCACTGCTCCCTGGGAGTCGATGCAGACAGACCAGGCTCCGACATAAATCATCAGGACTGACAACTGAACCAAAAGGACTCCCAAAGATGATCTTGCATCAATTAGACTCGATATGAACAATATTAGACATAATTGAACAATATTTGACATAATTGAACAATATTTGATGTAATAGACTATTTTTCAGGGGGACTTTCCCATCCCCTTTTCCACATTAAGGCCTATATACTTTTTCGATATGGGACGAAGAGTTTTATAAAACCCAGTGCCCAATGACCCCCCCCTGCTTCTCTAGTTAACAGTAGGCTATTACGCCCAGATATAGGTTGACAGTGTTCTAAGGAGATTCAAGTTGATTGTGTGATTAGCGGCTTGCCGATCATTAGGTAGTGATCTACAATTGGAAAGTTTGTTACGCTTGGAAAGTGAGATTTAAATCGAGATTATCGGCTTATAAGAGTAAATATATAATAAAGTTAATGGTAATTTAATGAACGCTTGTGTAATTCGAATTGCGTGTATCTCTCGACCTCTTATTCCGGTAATCCCGTTCGATATTGAGTTTAATAGTTGGTTAGTATCATATTTCGTGGTTTAATTTAATAGTAAGGTTCAATCACATTAACGTAGACATCTTGATTAATCTTTGTAATTAGAAGGTTGATAATTGATTCAAGTGAATAAATATACTTAGTTATTATAAAAATGTCGTCTGGTAGTTCTTTGCCTCAAATCAATCTTGGTGTCCAGGGTGGAATCCAGGAGGATTCTCACAATCTTCATTTCTATTATATGATGTATGTTATTAGGATGATTATTTGCTATAGACCTACCATCGAATTTCAGCGTACCTAACGCAATTAAACATACAGAACTTTTTATTAGATCTTCAGAAGGTTCAGTTTGACGTAATTCGACAGCAAAACCCGGTTCAAAAGTAAAACATTGTTTTTTAAGAAGATAGAAAAATTTGAAACAGGTAACAGCAGAGTGAATTTAGGAGCTGGAGTCAAGTAAAAACATACACACCATCGCAAGTATTCTTATACATTCGATTTTTTTAAATTTAAAATTAGCATCACTATGCTTATGCCTACTTTTAGCGGTAACGAAATTAGTTTTTGAAAATTTTGGTATGCAAAGTTTTACAATGACCAGTTTTAGGCACCAAGGGGTATATGATTGAAGCATACATAATCATTGACACTCGCATAATATTAAAAAATAAATCTATCTTGCTTAATAGAAAATAGTGGGCAAGAAATTAGCTAGACAGTAAGGGACAAAGAAAAAAAACTACACCTATCCTATTTATTTGCCTCTATTACAGAGTTGAAGTGAAATACTGAGCTGAAAAATTAAGTCACAATTCTAAGTGAAGTTAAAAGCGATTTTGAGTTCCGAAATTTATTTTCAAAAATCTAAATCACCATAAAATGGAACAAATATATATGTACTTCATTGTGAAGAACCAACACAAAGAAATTTCGAGAACACAATATTGCTCTTTCAGATTGATTGATTTTAATATTAACGTCGCACATTGCTCTTTCAGAAAACTTTTTCATGAATATATTCGATAGTGAAAATACCAATATATTACAGGTATAGAAAAAAAAAGAAAACAATACATTAAGTTAAAATTTTTTTAAACAATAAGAAAGGCTAAAAATTAAATATAATGTAACGAATATTATAATAAATATTATATATATATATATATATATATATATATATATATATATATATATAATTAAATGCACACATGTGTATGTATGTATAAAATATTTACATATACAAGTATGAATGCAATAAAAATTTGAAAAAAGATCAAATGACATCCTTAAAAAGATCGAAAACTTTAAGCCTCTTGTTGACAAAAAAAATAATTAAACTACAAAGTTAAGAATACAAAATAAATTCGCAGCGGAACAAATTAAGAATAAACTGTAGGAAATTAAAAACGCCATCGAAATTAAAAGCATTTAAAAACTAAATTAATAAATGCGTAGATGACACTAACGTATATATACTCACAGATTCAGTTGACTTTTATAGGAATCGCATGGAACCCAACAACATGAAGTGCAGATACCACCCCTTTTAATGAGACTGTTCAAGATTTTATAAAAAATATAATCGCAAGTATCAGCTGCCCTTGCAGTGCGCGCAATATAACACAAAGACTTACTTCAAAAGCAACTTTAACATGTTTCGCAAGGGAAAAAATGACTAACTACACACGATAAACAAACATGACGAAATACCTTTCACTTAAAATGTTTTTACGCGATGTACTTCAGTTCAGTTCAGTGAAAACACTGAAATAGTGGAGACATGGCTAACGCCTTATGCGCGATGTACTTTCCTGACACAGTGCAATAAAACACAACGGTTAAAAATTAAGCTTCTTGTTTTAATGGATCCTTTCAGCAGGTTTTTACTATAGTACCCATGAAGTATGAAATAGTTTGGGATTATGAAACATTGCTTATATTAGGTTGGGGAAAAATAAATCAATTATTTTTGCATGAAAATAAAGACTTTATTTAACATGCTTCCAGTTGCCCGATGTGGGTCAAATATGTACCGTTTTGTTGTATAATCTGTTGCCATTTTAAAGGGAGCTTCATAATGCCTCTCTCGTAGAAGTTTTGGCCGTTATTGGCGAAAACATCTAGTAACGTATTTTCCTGTATATAATCCGTAGCGGCGTATTATCCGCAAAGCCTTTTTTTTCGAGTAAAGAAAAGAACATTGTATAATCCGCAGCAGTTTTTAGGCCGAAAAATCCAAAATATAAACTGCCGTTAATGAGTGACAAAAATACACAATATAATTGAAAATAGAAGTAAAAAATTGTACAGGAGGGGGGAATAAAATTTGTTATGAAACGTCTTTTTAAATATGTGTGATAATATTTTTAACGATAATCTCAATAAAAAAAATCTTCTTACTGCCATCCATGTTTTGAGTTGTTAAACAAAACATTCCATGCGGAAAAATCTTTCTTTTTTTTAATTTAGCAAGAATAGATTTAGAATAAATTTTGAAAAAAAAATTAAGATCGAGACTGCTTTCCCACTGTCTCTTTCTTTTAAAATCCTTTTATTTATTTCTTCCTCTAATTCTGGCCAGTGAGGTTTATTATGATGATCGACACTTTAACGTCGATCACAATTTTCGAAATTTTTTCTCCACAAACGAATTCATTCAATTCATCAACGTTGAAAAACTTTGCAGCTTCCCGACTTCGGTAGCCTTCTCTATAACTTTTAACTTGAAGTTACCGGTGTAACTTAACGCTTTCGCTTCTAGATGATGAAAACTTTCAAAGGACGTAATAGCTCTAGTCAAGAGAAAATTGGAAATGGCGTCATCGACTTGTAACTGTTTTTTCCTTCCGAGGAATCGAATTGGTATTTGAATGGAATTGGACAAAAACTAGTTATAGCTGAAACGCGTCATCCGAGTCATGAAATCGCCATCTATTATTTATTTTATAAAACATAAACGGCATTTCTTTCAAAACTTTATTGTTCGCTTTTCTGATAGAGAATGCTTTTTCTCAGAAAATCCGTGGCGGCGTATAATACGCACAACGAAATTTGAAACTTTTTAAACACATAATCCACGGATTATATACAGGAAAATACGGTAATAGATTTTCACAAGAAAATCGATTGAAGAAATGCGAGAAAAAGGTGGTCATCGCTTGGTGCCAGGTGTGGACTATATGTTAAATGCATTAAAACTTCCCAACTAAGTTCCCGGAGGTTCTAGCGAGTCACTACAGAAGTTTGTGTGTTTTGGCGTTATCCCGATGGAACACAATACTTTTTCTGTTGGCCTATTCTGGTCAATCGCTAGCTAAAAACGGTCCAGTTGTTGACAGAAGAGATATGAATTTAGTGTTTGGCCATGCGGAAGCAACTCCTAATAAATGATTCCTTTCCACTTCCACAAAATCCACAGTAGAACCCCTCTGGCCGTTAGTCCTGATTTAGCTTACGTTTGAGCTGCTTCTCCACGCTTTGACCACGATCGTTTTCGCACAATATTGTAGTACATGTCCCATTTCTCATCCCCAGTCACCATCCGTTAAAGAAATGAGTCAATTTCATTCCATTTGGCCAAGGTGTCGCAGTTTGAAATTCGATCTATCATGTTTTTGGTGTTAATTGGTGTGGCACCCAAACATGGAGCTTCTTTTTGAATCTAACTTTGCGCAAATGGCTTAAAACTGTTTTATGGTTGATCTTTAGCTCCTGGGTGATGCTACGACTACTAACATCCCGGTCAAATTCAATTATTACTGTGACTTTTTCGACATTTTCGATGATGGGCTTGCCGGTGCAATGTGCATGTTTAACATCAAAAGTACCTGAACGGAATCTACGGAACCAAATTTGCATGTAATTATATGCTACACTATCGGCATCATAAACACCCTTCTCAATTTCAGCCACCGGCCTTGCATTTTCGCTTTTATCAAAGAAAAACTGTAAAAAGAACCGAATTTTCTCTTTGTTGACTTCCATTTTTATCACCCTGTAACTCAAAACTGAACAGACAAAAAAAAAGCAGAATAACTTTTTTATTGTGAAATGTCACCTTGACAATGAGTATAAATTTGAAATTGTTTGAAAGATACTTCACGAGATATCGACACTACAGCCATCTGCCGAAAAAATAATGGATTTCTTTTTCGCCAATCTAATATATATGTTTCATAAAAGGGGATAACTGTGTGTATATTATTAAGGTATCCGAACACGTTCAGAGTACTTTTTGACAAAATAACATATTTAAACATATAAAAGCTTTTTTAGGATTTAATACCAATAAATACTAATATTTAATCAACAATATTTAAAATAAATTGCCGGAATTTCATAAAAATCACAATTATATGCGAAATTTTAGCAATATTTTTGTAAAACTTCAAAGCAATAAGAGAAACAAGTAATAAACTTATATTAGTAAAAGAATTACCATAACAATCTAGAGGCATTTATCTAGAGAATATACTAAAATTTTAATGTTTTATCAAAATTTGAAACTTTTAGAGATGATTGAGTAAACTTTATAAGAAAAATAACGCTTTTATGAGACCATTATTTAAATACATGCCCTAACTCAAATAATATTCATACCACAAGAAATATTTAGTACATTCTCTAGAAAATAGCATAAATATCAGGTGCAAAAAGGTTTATAGAAATACATTTATAATATTTTGTGTGATCAGACTCGCCATGATAGATTTCGAACAATTTAAATGCCCACTTCTGGTAGATCAAAGACACACTTTCGGTTTTTCTAACTTAATAAAATTGATTGTAACTTGGCTTCTAAGAAGCATAGAATAAAAACAAAGTATGTTTTGTAAATCCTAAATATAGATGTATTAAATAAAACAGAAAACAAAAATATCAGTCCTGCCCGAATTCGGTCATTTTCAACTTGTTTGTATACCTTAAGACATTTTGGATTTCATAACTTGTTAACAAGTGCTTTAAGGTATGCGACTATACGTTTGTGGAACCGTAATTTTGCAAAAGCGTATGATTGGATAGTTTTCATGATATTTAGTGTCACTTAGATTAAAATATATGTATAAAACTGTTTTAAGGGCATTTTGACAAAAAAAATTATTTAAGTACAATATTTCGGCAAAAAATTAACTTAGAATAACTTTTTCTCAAAACGTTTTTTTTTGTGAAAAATTATTCTATTACAATAATATTTTGCCTGCATATAACTCAGACCTCTGTACAGAGACTCAACTAGAATTTTTGAAATATGTAACTTAGAAGGAGGTTTATTCATATTTTGCAGCAACAGAGGCGAGAAATTTTAAGAAAAAAACGCCGATAATTACTTCAATGGGTTGTAACTCTGACAATAATGTGAATTCTTCAAAAATCATAGTTGGGCCTCTGTACAGAGGTCTGAGCTATATACAGAGAAAATATTATTATAATGGAAGCATTTTTCACAAAAGGAGAATGTTTTGAAAAAGGTTATTCTAAGTAAATTTTTTGCCGAAATATTGTATTTAAATAACTTTTTTGTCAAAATGTCCTTAAAACAATTTTATACATGTATTCTAATCTAAGTGACACTAAATATCACGAAAATTATCCATTCATGCGCTTTTTTAAAATTACGGTTCCGAATGTAGTCGGATACCTTAATCTGAATTTTATTAATTTCCCTCTAGAGTAGCGTTTTTTAATAGGGTGCTGTGATAGCTGAAGGGTCATGGTCGCGACCTTATGATTGGCGTCATCAAGTTCTGGTGGTACTATTTACCCGACTTGTAGAATATCTGATATATGTTAAATATGTCGAGGCTAACAGGTTTCATCTAAGAGAAAGTGGAGTTCCGGTTCTGCCTTTACGCAGAGAGGTCGTGTTTCTCGGGCTTTTCGCCACCGGAAATTCAGTTTTTCTCCTTGCCGCAGCCTTCGCTTGCCTCTTCGCCATTCATCAACCGGCGAGTAGGCTCTCTCTCCTTTAGCAAGCAAGTATTTTGGTATTTTTTTCTTCTTTTGGTGGTGTTTTGCTTTTCCGCTTGTACATATAACTATCATGTTCAATTTACGTTTTAATAATTTCCATCGTTTTTCGTTTTATTTATAACGCCCATAATTTCCATCATGTCTAAAGATACTTTTGAAAAAGACATGGGTTCCAAGATTAAGAAAAACAAAGAAAGTAAAGACAAGGATGAAGGCATTATTACTAGCCTTCTTCAGTCCTTCCCGGGAGCTGCAGGAACTGATGAATACCTTAAAATGGAGGCTACTCTTTCAGCTTTTGAAAATTTCCTCCAGACAGCCGACGCAAAATGTCTCAAGGGTTCCTCTACTATGCTTATGGAATTCCACATTCACATCTTCCATACCTTTATTAGCCTCGTAGTCAAGGAGCTTCCATCTTCAAGCGTCTCCCCTTCTAGCCCTCCAACTGAAGACCGTTCCAACGCTCCCACTCATGAGGCCCTGGATGACGCCTATCAACACATCCGAGATTTGGAAAAGCAAGTGGCTCTATCCGAAGGAAAATTACAGGAATCTCAGTGCTGTTTCGATTCGGTCATTTCTAGCCTGGCTTCACACATTGAATCAACCGTTTCCTGTGCAAGCGATTTAAAATCCTCCATGGAGCATAACACTGATACTCTCACCTCCCTTCCAGCCATCATCGCCAAGCCTAGCTACGCACAGGTCGCTTCTTCACCAGCAGCTGTTTCCTCCTTTACCATTCCTTCACCTCCGAGTGAAAAGGTCCTTCTGGTCAGACCTCTAGAACCTAATGCCGGTTCTTCCCCCACCCGTAACAAAAGAACTTCCTTCTGCTGAGCAAAAATCTACCCTTTAGAATAACCAGAATTAAAAATATCAATAATGGTGGAATTTCAATCTGTTTGACCACCGACGAGGATGTAAGCAAACTAAGCCAGGAACTCTCCAATAATGCTGACTTTTCAAGTTTCTCAATATCCACAAGCCAGTCCGACGTAAGTCACAGTTTATATTATTTGGTGTGGACTCATCATACAATGAAGACTTCATTACCAAAGCATTACTTCTAAAAAATGATATATTCAAGAATGGTGGCTTTGAGGTCAATTTCTCTACAAAATCGAAATCTTCCAATAATTGGGTCATATTTGTAATTCCTTATCTCTACCCCGTTATCAAAGATCACGGTTATCTGTATCTGAATTTTGAGAGAGTTAGAAACGAAACATTTATATCTGTCATGCAACGCTCAACTTGTGGTACTTTGGACCACACAAGAAATCATTGCTCAAATACTCAAGTTTGCTTCAGTTGTAGCTCCACGGACGACCATGATCGGACCTTGATGCATAAACTGTACAAATCATAATGTCAGGTTTAGATCAGGTTTTTCAGAAAAATCACGGATGCCGTGATAAAAACTGCCCAGTATTAATCCAATTTAAAAAACGTACAATGGATCACACTGATTACGGACGTTGATTTCTTTCACTTACTTTCCGACTTCTTCACTTTCGCAACCTGTTTTATCATTTTTATAATTAATTATTCCATTTATTTATCAGCATATTGAAATTACTTGTTTAACTTCATTTCATGTTTAATTGTTGAGCTGCATTTTATGCTTTATTTTTTCCCTTCATTTTTGTATATTATGTGTGTACCTTATGCTTTAATATTTAATAATTATATTTAATATTTATTTTTGAAGTACCTTCTCAACTATATGTACATATATTTTTTTATTATTATTATTTTGATACATTCTGTTTATATATGTTCTTAAATTGTTCTGATTCACCTCTTATTTTTATGTAATCAAGGCACATTTTTTTGCGTGTTATTATATTTACCTAACTAGTTTTTATTGTTCGATTTTATTGGTTTTCGATTCGTTTCCTTATTCAAAATTTTTTGCAAGGCAGATTTTAGCCAATAATTTTTTTATCTTAGTTATTATTACTCGCGTACCTTATTTTTATGTATCTTTCATGCATTTCGTGTATTGTATTTCATTTTTAAGTATTTATATTAGTATTGTATTTTTTTATTGATTTTTTTATAATATTATATTAGTATTGTATTTTTTATTGATTTTTTTATAAAATTATATTAGTATTGTATTTGTATTGATATTTTAATTCATTTTATTACTTTTATTTTCATTTTGCATATACTACTATCTCTATCTTTAATTATTTTATGTTTTCAATTCTTGCTTATCCATTTCAGTTATAACCACTCCTTTAATTCTGGCAGATCTTAGAATTTTACAACTAAATGTGAATCACTACCGGTCTGCCTATCTTCAAGCTCACTCGGTTGCAGAGGATATGGGTTTCGATTTACTTCTCCTCCAGGATCCTTACCCTAACTTTAATCTTCCCTTAAATTCCCCCCCCCCTTGGTTCCTCTCAATTAAATTCTCTCAATTGTGCAATTGTTTGAAAGCTCTCAGGACCTGAGGGTTGACTCAGGAAATGTAGATGAAACCGAGGTTTCATTGGGTATTCTGCTAGAGAAAGCACAGGAGCACATTGAGGATTCTCAAAGGAATATTACTTCATGTCGGAATGAAGTGGGAACATTGGGTACTAAGGATGAGGAGGTGACCGCTGAGATGGATAAAGGAAGCATGGTGGCTGATAGTTTTCGTTCCGAGCAGGAGTGTTGTGCCGAGTTAGCATTGGCTTGGAAGCATGTTAAGGAAGGCAAAGGAAACTACTATGAAGTAGATAGGTATCTATTTCATAGAGATAAAATACTCGAGGAGAGTATTGGGCAACTGGTAATTCCGAAATGCAGATGAACTGAGGTGTTGAGACTAGCGCATACCTCCGTGTTCAGTAGTCACATGGTTCCCAAGAAGACGCTTGAACGAATCGAGTATTCTTTCTTTTGGGAGGGTCTGAGGGCCGATGTCAAGAAGTTTTGTGAATCATGTACAGAATGTCAGCTCACTCGATCGGTTAGGGTTAAAGACCGATCACCCACTACGCCTGTGGTAAGGCCTGAATTGCCATTTCAGGTGGTGAATATGGATCTGATAGGTCCAATTGATCCGCCAAGCTCAAAGGGACATAAATATATTTTATGTCTGGTTGATCAGCACACTAGGTGGGACGAAGCTATGCCGGTGACTAGTCTCAGTGCAAAGGTAACCTGTGAAGCTTTGTTAAACATATTTTCTAGAACCGAGATTTATCTTTTGTTGAAAGGGGAAGGTTTTGTAGAAAAGAATAGCGCAGCATCGTGGGTCACGTTACTGGATTTGTGGAAGTGGTATTTTTGTCGTTCTCTCACGATGAGTTATCTGAAGTATGCCGCATGCGTTATGTCGTTTGGAATTTACATGACTAAAAAAATGAGGTTACAGACTGTATGCACTTCTTCTTATGGAGGTAATTTAACGGCTCAATTTTTAAGAATGTTAGAGCAGTTTGTTGTATCTCGAATAGACGATATAGACATTCTGATGCAAATTTGGAAAAATCATGTAAAGCAAATTAACTTTGTATTAGAATGGGTGAGATGGGTTGGGTTGGAAATCATACCGGCCAAAGGCAAATTAGAGCCGTAGGAAAGTTTTTTCCGTGTATTTAAAATAGATTTAGTGAACTCGTTTCATGAGCTAATGAAGTAAACATGGTCCTCATGAAGATAAGGACTGTATTGTATATACTTAGTTTTTATGTTGTATAATGTGTTTTCTGTGTATCTATTTGTAATCCCATTACAGTTTAGATCTTTCTGGGAACATAGTCACTTATTTCATTTGGTGAACTATTAATATTATTTCATGTGTTTGTTTTAAGGAACTTTGACTAGAACAATCACCAAAACTTTTGACGGTGGCAATTATTGTGTGTTCTGTTTCTGAATTTTCTGTTCCTGGTGTCTGAAATGGTAAAATCAACCACAAAAGGGCCAATTTTACTCTTAGGTGGGCCGTGTAAGGATCTACTGCCTGCACCTGGCAACAGGTCGAACGAGACACGCGATATAGAGGGAAGACCCTGGCAACGAGAGAGAAGAAAAGGGTCGGAACGAGGGAAGGAAGGAAAGGGTGGCTGAAAAAACGTGGTCGGAGAAAGGAAAGACGGCGGGATGATGGTTTGTAATCTGGGATTATCTGAATATATTCTTTTTCTTATGAAATGTCCCATGGAAGATGCGCAATAAAACAGAGGGACAAGATCCTGACTGCAATTATTATCTTTTCACAATTCGAACACGATCCGAAAAGAACCCACAAGTTTACACTAATATTTTCACAAAAGTTTTAAGCACAATAATAATGATGCAAATGTAAGCTATGTTAGTCAATAATATATTATTTTTTCTCAGTTTTAAATCGGGACACTTTAGCAAGTTTAAGTTTTTCATGTGTGGCTTTAAAGCATTGTAATGTAGTACTACATTATATTTCTACAGTGTAGTTTAGTACATCCTGGAAATATTCAATTTTTTCTTCAATGTTCGTATTCAAAATATTTGCATTCTGTTGTTTCGTTGTTTTTTCTAATGCCACCGTCTGACATAGTCAGATCGAGGCCCATGAAATTCATCGTGGCAAGGGGTTAGAAGTACACCTGTGGTTGGCCTTGAGCACTATACAGGTGACATTACGATTTAGTTTGGCGAAATTCCCCGAAGGGACGATAGATGGCGACACCACCTCTATCTTCACGTCCACAATTTCTGCATCGAAACTGAAGGAGAGGGAAATATTCTCCAGTCCCTGCGCTCGTGACTCTGTCCACAGGACTTCGGACCCTCTGATTTAACGAGCACGTACGCTGTGTGTGCTCGGAGGGTATTTGGTGGCATCGGGCATCGAATTCAGGCCTTCCATTCTGGAGTCCGATGCTCTAACCACTAGGCTACCCACGGCCCTTCATTGTATTCTTCAACTGAAGACTGATATTTTAGGTGCAACATTTTCTGTCGTATTGCGTCTCGTATCAAATAGGAGTCAAATATTATATCTCATAGCAACCTAAATACGTTTTGGACTCGGCATTTTCTCAACATTAAAAAGTTAATGAAAATAAAGTGTAAAAATCTTCTAAGTTATATAAACTATGTGTAAGAGTATGTATTGGTCTTGAAATCAATCTTAATTGCGTAACTATGAGAGAACTCAAAGAACTTAAAACATAAGCAATCAGAAACAATTTTAGTAATGAAAATTGTTGTAAATAGCCATTTCACGTTGAAAAACTGGATTGTGTTCAAAAATATGTTTCATTTATTCAAATTAGAAATGTAAAAATGATTTGAAATGAAACCAAAACTAAAATCTAAACTCAAAAAAGTTCAAATATCTTAAAAAACTAATTTGTCTTTCCAAATATACGGGTCATTAAAAAATGCAAAAAAAAAAAAAAAAGTCGATATTTTTTTTTTTTTTAAGGTCTGTTATGACTTGGCAACTCTTTCAACCCAATCCATTCCACTGCTAACTCATCTGCAGAATCACTCATAACATCATGAGGAGAAGAGGAAGAGGAGAGAATTTTAGGGGAAGCTGAAATTTGGAACTGGGCTGAATGTTTTTACTTTTTGCAGCGAGTTGACTTCTTGCCACCAACCTTTGATTCCATAACCTAATTTCATGAAAAAGATCAGCAAGTATTTTGCCTTTTAAGCTAAATTTTAAAAGCTTTGTCCTGTTTTGTCTCTTTTTTGGTTGCATTAATGTTTGTAGAGGGCATTTTGTTGATTAAATAATAACTTAATTTTTTTTACCGTCGACACTAACTTACGCAAATATATATATATATATATATATATATATATATATATATATATATATATGTTTTGCTTGTAATCCATTTTTTTTTTTGTTTAGAATGAATTCTGTAATTTGTTTTCTATTTTGTGATGCTCATTTAATTTCGCTTTAAATTTTAAAGTGAATGTTAGCATATATATAAAGAATTTCTTTTTTTATATATAGACTACAAGAAAAGATAATACATATGTTATAACTTACTAATATTTTAAAGTTGATGTTTTATTTTCTAAGTTCAGATTAGTTCCCGGCACTGCATGACTCGCCCATATGGTGTTTTATGGATATCATTCGATTGACCTTGAGACGCCCTTTTCAACGGCACACGATTTCTGTATTTGGTCTTGGCTTTTTGACGCGTATAAGCCAATATTATATATTTTGGTAATACTTTTTTTTTATTTTAACACATTACATTCATTTTACCTATTTTACACTAATATTGTGAAACCCTTACTCGTGGGGACTCACGTTCCACACTATCTACGCGACTTGTTTCTGTGGGGAAGAATGAAGAACCACTCAAAGCATTCATACTAAAATCCGTTTATTAAGATCTTAGTTTAAACACAATACACAACAATAATCATCTAAAGAGGATGATCCAGAATGAGAAGACGCGACACGTATTACCTAATAATCACGCGATTGACCACTGAATCTAACTTTATATATTAATTCCTATCTCTCTAATATACGCACTTTCCTTATATCTTACATAAATTCGCTTACCACCATAGACAAGGTAAACGGCTACGTCATTATCACTTATGTTGTGGTTTTAATCCGACTATGTTCCTTTAAAAATCTTACCCACTTTTGGTTCGTCTGTAGCGGCAGGGCAAGACTAATTCACGTACTTAGGATTCTTCTAATCTTTATCTCAAGTCACTTTACAGCTACCTCTCTACTTAGCGACTTCACTTCCCACTTAGCAATCCCTTCTGCACATAGACATAAACCTCCCGCTAATGTTAAAATTCCATTCTTACCACAAAGAACCCAAGAAAACAGTTAGATGAAATCGCAATGAAAGCCCCGTGACAATGATTTATATACATTCGATAGATTTTGATGAGAGCTATAGACATGTGGGATTGCCTACAAAAATTCTATGTATAATAGGAAATGGAAAATTTAACTATGTAAAAATGTGAATATATTAATTCAACTTTGGATTGTGTTGAACTTTTTTTTTATGAATAAAATGCGTTTTAATTTTTTTTATTGTGATCTTTTTAATCTCTGAAATATAGATTAAGAGTTACGTGATTTTCTCCCCAATGCCACTGTTATTCACGTAAGCATTCAAAGGTGTGCATTTGTAGTCTATCGGTTAGGAGGGAGGAAGAAAAGGTACAAATAAGCAAATTTTTCTCTGAAATCAGTAAATTCTTCGCAAATGCTGCTAAAGTAATTTTATTGCATTCCAAACCTGATATATAATAGCAGTGTAAAGAAAATAATTGTATTTCAGAGAGGTATATATATATATATATATATATATATATATATATATATATATATATATATATATATATCCAGGGGAACATAAAGCATTGGATAAGTGAGGCGGATAAATACGCCAGTGGCAGTTAAAATTGTTTATGAATAATATTAATTGTTTATGAAAATTATCAAGTAACTTTCTTGCTTACATTGGTTTTTTAGGATCAATTGAAAATAATCCTAGCAATCTTTAACATAAAACTTTTTTACACAAATCATTTAATTTCTTTGAGTTATTGTGTTGTTATTAATTTTTAATTCCGTTTATTTTTCTCTTTAATTTACATCTTTTTTTTTTATTAATTTAACAAAATGTTTTTTCATTGAGACTGGCAAGAGTTTAAGTAAATTGTTTTTTAATATCTTTAGACACAATTTAACTGAAAAACATTTGCAATTGATTTTTTCTTGGAATATTGATGCTTTTTTGATTATTAAATTATTCTTTGAAATTTTTAGTCACGTAAACTCCAGGTGATATATAACCAGGGCTCCTACTGATCTGTCCTGATTCTCCAATATCCTGCACATCCGCTCTATGTACATCCTAATAATCATGCAAGAAATAAATATCGACATTCAGCATCATCAACTTACATTCTTGCTTCACCAAGTGATTCATCATCACCATTACAAGAACTCCCAAGGTATAATGCCAATTATCCTGCTGTAAATCATTTTAAAAGGGTCACAGACAATAGAATGTGCAGAGGTATGCACATGAAACCAAAATTAAAATCACTTACAGAGATGATTGTTTTTGGTTATGGAGGTCCCTGAAAAATTTATTTTTTCAAGTATTGCAGAAATTTACACATGTATATTTTAAAAAAAGGTATAGAAATATATGATTACTCATTTATGTAAATATGTCTGTATATTATAAATAAAAAATAAGCAAAAAATGGTTTCCTTTTTTTAACCAACCATACTTTTTTTTTATTTATAAATTTGCATATTAAAACAAACTTGTTACTATAGACTTTGAATCACTGGCGTAGCTAGAACTAATTGGGCCCTGTATCAAAAATTTTTAAATGCCTTTTTTGTGACCCCTTAACATTTTTTATTTACTTTGCTTGTATATAATGGGGTCCCCTTGTAACTTCAGTTCCCCTGTAATTTTGGGGCTCCATTCATTGATATGGCGGTAGCTACGCCCCTGCTTTGAATAAAATTTCCATTACAATATTAAAATTTTTAAAATAATATTAATTAATCTGTGGTTATTATATACTTTAAAGAAAGTTTATTACAATATGCCAATTTCGTAAAGAATAAACTGCTGTTTATAAACTATATAATTTCTTAAAAATTTGTAATATAAGCTTAAAGTTTTTAGAATTATTTATTAAACTAATGATTGAACTGGATACTTTGCTGAGGGGTAGGGGGACTATTATAAATTGCTAACTTTGCAATTTTGAATTTTTTAAATTGTTATCAAATTAATTTTGTTATTAGATACTTTGGCATATTATGATACAATTTTTTTTTCAGTTTTGTAAAACATAATCTTTAAACCAGATATTTTGAAAAAAAAAGTTTTTTATTATAAGCTCTTAAAAAATTCTTTTCATTGTTAATATTCAAGAAATATGTAACTAAATTTTAATCAGAAGTTGAGAGGGGAAATTTTCCATCTGTGTGTCCAAAAAATAAAAATAGTTCAAAATCATATTTGGATAATTGTATTCGTAAGCATCTGAAATATTTCATGTTTTAATATGTAAATAATTAGAACATAATACAATGCACATTATGTACGAAACATTTTCCTCTGCTATAAATGTTCTCTTTATTAATAAAATTTTTTAATTTTTATTGATCATAAGTACACTATTAAATAATTTTTGCATCAAAAGACAATTCACTTGCAAGACTTTTTCTTTTCTTTTATATATGTTAAAATAAAGGAAATATTTACACTTGTTTTTAACATTATTGATTGAAGTTTCAGTCACGCTGTGTAATTTATTTTTCCAACACTAATTCTAATGTTGTGGTTTTATCTACAGGTGTTCCATCACTATTTCTTCCATTTTCTTCAATAATGTAAAATAAAAGATCCTTTTTGAATTCATCCACTTTGCTTGCGGGTATGTAGGGCACCAATGAGCAAAGCGAGTAATAAAAATCTGAAAAGAAACGAACAATAATTATAAATAACTGATTCAAGTCTTCAAAATACACTTTAAGTCTTGAAATAGACTATAGTTGGTAGTACATTATTCTTCTAATGTTTTCTTAAAGCTTTTAAATTCACGCTTATAGTAGAAAAGAGTGTACCAAAATTGTTAAGTGAAGTTGTAAAAACTCTTTTTTTTTATCTTTTTTAAAATTATAATTCTAATTAATTTTTTTCTTTCATTTCTTTGTTGTCTGTAACCCCAATTCCTAGGGGTTTTTTTTAAAAAAAATCACACACACTAATAATGAATATATTCTTTTTGAATAGTGTTTTTCATTCAGTGGTAATTGAATCATCCTTACAGTAAACCGGATATAAGTAGACTAATTTATACTAGCCTGCTTTGCTGTGAATTTCACGATAAATATGAATCTATACTCTTTTTAAATTATTGATATCTAAGTCCCAGTAGTAAGCATTAGATGGTATTGAAAAACATTCCATAAAGTTGTCAGTCACATTAAAAAGAACCTGACTTCAATAACATAAATAAATTTTTCTATTGCTGCTTATATGATGACTACTCTTTGGATTTCTTAAAAACTTATATCCATCACAAATACATTAATCGTCTTGTTACTTCTGACTCCAAAACCATCATACACCAATAGGATCTCAAAGTCAGCATGTTAGTGGTCTTGCTGTTATGTTTATATTATAACACTCGTCTCACAATGTTTACATATTTTTCCACGCGCACATCTTGAACATCTTACACATTTAAAAATTTCTCCATTTTTGACAACCAAACATTGTCATGCTAGTTTAAATGATGCGTTTGTGTACAATTTGGATTTTTAACTCAATGAATAGAAGCTTTTCATTAATTTCAAGACTCTTGTCTCTCTACGTAAAAGCTGTGTGAGTACAACTTTTGTAAAATTCTTTTCTGAAGAACCCTTTTCTTAGGTAATTCTTTTTTTTCAGTTTTATCCTTTATGATTTTAGGAGAATGGGTTGTAAAATAGTACTTAATGGCAAATATATATAAAAGATGCAAAATTTCATACTTTACCTAGTTATTCTATGAAATAACTTAAGGATAAACCGTTAAAGTGAAAAATAACCAATTTCAAAGTTATTTTATAAATCAATTGATAATAAATAGCTAAAATCTATCGAAAAATACATTTTATCCCTTTTGTGTTTGAATAATTCATAAATAATAAGGAAAAGCAGATGATATAATTTATTATTGCTCATATGGCTAACATTAGTTAAACAGAAAAGGGAGGGGGGATATATTGCAAAAATGGATTATATTTAAGTATAATCAACAAAAACACATGCTGGGAAGGAAAACTGTTGCTTCATAAAAACATTGTGTAAACTTTTTAATACAAAATAAAAGAGAAAATTAATTTATAAATTTCAGGAGAAACCTTTATATTTTACTTTTCATTATTTATTAGAGCAAGGATTCCTGTGATGACACTGAATTACACTGTTTATCATTTTTAAAACAAGCATACTTTTTACTATTACACATTTTTTTTACATGAGTAATTTTTAAAAACTTGTTCAGTACCACAATTTTAAGCTGTTGCAACAGATCAAAGCGTTGTGTCAATACTTGGAGTTTCTTCATCAAAGTATAAAATACGGCAAGAATTAATTTCTTCAAGTTAAAAGAATTCTTGCTGACATATACTGAATTGATATCCAGAGTACAAGTGTTTTATTCTGTCATTTCTACTTTTTAATAGGAAACATCTTTCCTAAAGCAGCTAGAACTGGTTCAAAGAACTTTCGAGACTGCCGTATTTTATACTTTCACGATAGAGTAATAGGTATTCTATAGAAGACCTAGTTACATCATAGAATTCAATAATTTTATATACTTTAACTGACTTGTCTAGTTACATCATGAAATACCTAGTTATTTTATGAAATAACGGATTTCACACTTAAACGGTAACACATATACATTTTTTTCATATATATATATATATATATATCATGATTTTTAAGACGGAATCAGATTAAAGTTTAAAAAAGGAGATCTTTATTCAACCGGTTCTACATCTCTTTTGACGCTAAGGGCAGGGAGGAAAAAGCACGCCATGGTGGTGGTTTCAAGTGGATAACACTTGAAAAACATAGGGTAAGTATCGCTGCTTTGAAGAGGGGCTTGCAAGTTAATGCTGACATATGTTGACTATTAAATCTAACGATCTAGAATTAGACATGTTTATTGGCTAGGCCATATGTTCGGAAGAAATAAATGGGTGATTAGTTTGATACTTGAATATGGGAACGGAGAAAGATGAGTCAAGTGCTAGATAGGGAATTTAATTTTTAATCTAATTTAATTATCCTTACATTTGCCCCCCAATTTTAAAAGGGAGTCATGACGTGGTTTTTTCTCTCTTTACAAACTTAATCAATTTTCAACAAACACAAAACAATACATAACATTATTTAGAAAGACATATTAAACACAGTAGAAATTTTTAAGCAATAGTAATACTAAAATCAAAAAGCAATACAATAAACGAAACTATAACAACAAACACAGTAATGACAATTAATTGATAAAAATGAATTTCCATACATATAATTGAAGATTAGCTTGTTTAAATCTATTCGACATCCAGAAAAAGAGCTCGCGTTTCCTCCTTTTCCTTCAAAATAATAGATTTGTATTATAGCTGGTAGATATGTTTAAAAAAATTTATATTGGAAAATAATATATCAAACAATAAGATAGTAAATATAAAAATACATGAAATCATACAAATGTTAAAATAATAATTTTGTATAAAAATCTACTCTGGCGCCATCGTAGTAATACCTTATATTGTTACACATATTTTGCATATATGAAATACATTTTTTAAAAAGATAAAAAAAAAATATAGACACTAATAAAATGAAATTATTAATAATATGAAAACGGTGTATAACACACAACTTATATGCACTATTCAACACAATAAACAATATTTTATTTCACATGCGTTATAAAATATAAAAATTATAAGAATATAAGAATATAAGAGCTCTTTTTTATTATTTTGAGTCGGAAAAGTAGACTCACTTCAATAATAACTTTTAGTATTTCTGAAAATTTTTCACAATATTCATTGTAACTTAATATCGCATGCAATATTTTGAATCTTTCCGTAACCTTCTAAAAATACTTTTCGTAGACAAAAATTCTGGAGTTTCTCTTGCATCAGATATTCACTAATAAAACTGTATCACCTTACTTAATTTTGAACACATCTCTCTGAGAAATCTGCATCATCAACTCACAGATGTTCCGGGATGCTGATAAGAAACAATGAGAGGTGTATATATAAAACTAAACAAGTTTGTCCTCTTAATGTTTCGAGACATATACAAAATTATAATGATTGTATACTCCCTTATCCACTGTATAATATCCAAAAATAAACTTCAAGTTAATAAATTAATTTTAATTTTAGATAAGGAAATTTTCGAGAAATAGTGAATCCTGATATATGGCTGGTATATCAAAACACATAATTTCAAAATTAAAAAAAATTAAATGACATGCAATAAGATTACTGCTGAATAAAATAATTAACAAAACAATTGAATTCAATGGAGAAAAAAGAATACAACTTGACTTTTCTTTTGTTTCTTATAAAAAACAATATTTCTAGTATTAGTTCTCTCATTAGTCATTTTTTTAAAAACTTAATTTATATCTTTCACTTTAAAACACCAATTTCTATCATAACTCTTAACTCATTCGACATCTTAAGATAAAATTATGAGAAATATATTAAAATTTCTCAAAGTTTTGTATGACTAAACCATTATACTTTGTTTTCTCAATCAAAATATAAAGAAAATATCTCATTTATAACACAACTATATTATAAAAATTAAATACCATATCATATCATATATTATTCTTTTTCGTAAAGTTCTGTTCAGCAAAACTCAGTTCTTCAATGTTACTAAAATTGGAAATATACAATTTAACTGACCTCCCCTTTGCAACGGCAGAACTCCTTGGTGAACATTAATCCAGATGCTGTTGTCACGTTATTTCACTAGTAAAATTTAATTTATTTATTTTTCTTTCAATGTTGGTACTTCACTATTATTATATGGTGGTCTAATTCACAATATTACCCTGCAGACTTTCCGGCGAAGAAGATTTTTTTCCTTTTCTTTATTTCTCTGGTGGAAGAGAGTGATGTCTTTCATTACGGAGTTAAGGAATTGAATATTCACACTTCTCTTCTTTTTTTTCGCCATTCGAAAGTTGTTTCTTTCATTCAGGGCAAACTGGTTGGCCTCTTCAGCAAAGGCAGAAACATCGTTCGGCGGTAAACAGTGCATTCTTCTCGATGTTCAGAGTGATGTTCTTTCGGGGATTTTTTTTTACTAGCGCGTTTTTTTCCGTACCATAGATTAATTCTGGTAACCCAACGTCCTCAGCTAATAAATGTAGAGTGCCATCAGTCTTCCATAAAATTCTTCATATCAGTTATTACTGCAGTTGGCTTTCGTTTTTATATTAAAATATTTTTAAAAAAGATAAGTTTTTTACATTAAGATCGCAGACAAAGATCCTGCCGGCTTTAATTCTGTCATATATATATATATATATATATATATATATATATATAGTACTTGCAAATTAATCAGAATAAGCTTCATTTTCAGTAAAATTCATCCTTTCACAAGGATTTCATGACTTAAACCAGTTGCAAACACAGAAGATAGGCCTTGAATGTTTTGATAGAGTAATGTCATACACAGATCATTTTCCTGCCAGTTAGTGATTCAGCTACTCTTAAAAGTGGTTGACTGAGTGAGCTGTTAGGTTTCTCTCGTTTATGACAAAAAATGGATATCAACTCCTGGAAAGAGACTTGAATCGGTACTTTAAGTCAAAATACCTATTGAGAACATCAATGCAGCAGTTAAAGTTAGACAATTAAGTGTTCCTGGATTTATTAATTAGAAACATAAGTCTGGGACGCTTTCTTTAAAAAGAAATAAAAAATGTGGACGTAAACGTAAGACAATATCTCGGCCAAACCAATTTATTGTACGAAACAGTAAATTGCACTATTAGAAGACAAGTACAGAGTGTTTTTTTCCAGGTATAGAAGTTTAAGTTGGCATTACTTTCCAAGATGGCGACCGATTTAACAGCTGTCAAGTGATTTATTCTCAGTTTGGTTTGGCAATTCATCATGAATAGACTCACGCCTGAACAACGCTTTCAAATTGTGCAATTTTATTTCGAAAATAATGGTCGATTTTCATAAGCGAATTTTGTTTAGCGATGAAGCGCACTTCTGGTTGAATGGCTACGTCAACAAACAAAACTGCCGCATTTGGAGTGAAGCTAATCCACAAGTGTATGTCGAAACACCGTTACATCCAGAAAACTGACTGTTTGGAGCGCTTTATGGGCTGGTGGAATCCTTTTTCAAAAACGATGAAGGCCACAGCGTTACAGTCAATGGTGATCGGTATAGAGCCATGATTACTAAATTTTTCATTCCTGAATTGAACAATCATGATGTCCAGGAGCCGTGGTTCCAACAAGACGGCGCAACATGTCACACAGCTCGTGCCACAATCGATTTATTGAAAGACACGTTTGGTGACCGCCTAATTTCACGTTTTGGACCTGTGAATTGGCCTCCAAGATCTTGTGATTTAACACCGCTAGACTATTTTCTGTGAGGCTATGTAAAGTCATTGGTCTATGCGGATAAGCCACAAACGCTTGACCATTTGGAAGACAACATTCGCCGTGTTATTGCCGATATATGACCACAAATGTTGGAAAAAATCATCGAAAATTGGACGTCCAGGTTGGACTACATCCGAGCCAGCCGTGGCAGTCCTATGCCAGAAATCATATTTAAAATGTAATGCCACAAGATTATCTTTCGAATAAAAAAAATTATGTCAATCGAATAATACATCGTTGTTTTATTGCAATTTAAAGTTCTATACCTCTCAAAAAAACACCCTTTGGCTAATAGTTTATCCGTTGATTTATCGACTGTACAACGAAGGCGCAACTAAGCAGAGACACTATCAAGAACATTAATTACAGAACAGTTATCAGCACCTACAATAAATAGAAATTATTTATATTGCACGAGGAAATTTTGGATTCCTGAAGACTGGAATAAAGCTCAATTTAGTGACGAAATGCATTTCTATTCAAGGGTTTCTATCAACATTTATCAATCGAAGCGTTTGAGAATCCATCTGCTAACATCTTCAGCAGTAATATTCTATCAACATTCGGCTGTGGAAATGATACATTTTGTGTAAACAGATTAATGAGGGCTTCATTGTTTAGTATAATTTAATTCCATTGTTCCATTTATTTAGAACATTAAAACTGAAAACTTTTGCTGATTCCTTACTGCCATCCTCTGTATCTCTAGGCAAGGTTCTTTGTTTGCTTTATTGAGATATTATTAAATGCCTATAATTTAGTGCTTACCGTAAAATCCAGCTTCTAGCGTGCACTCGAGTATAACGCGCACCTGTACTTTCAAGCTGTATTTTTTAATTTTAACATATATTCGCAGTATAAAGCGCGCCCCCTCTTTTACGAAGAAACCTAGAAATACTCTTATATTTTGAAGCAATTTGTTACAGGCATTATCCCAAGATTTTGAAGAAATAGTATACTTTTTTCGAACTGCAACCCTTTAAAGTATCCGACTACGTGCGGAACCGTGATTTTAAAAAAGCGTATAAATGGATCATTTCCATGATATTTAGTGTCACTTAGATTAGAATACATGTATAAAAAAGTTTTAAGGACATTATGACGAAAAAAATTATTTAAATACAGTATTTTGGAAAAAAATTAACTCAAAATAACCTTTTTTCAAAGCATCTCCTTTTATAAAAATGCTTCTATCATAATAATATTTTGCTTATATAAAGTAAAGACTTCTCGAGAGAGTCTGAACTAAGATTTTTGAAAAATTCACATTATTTTCAGAGTTACCACCCATTGAAATAATTATCTGCGTTTTTTATTAAAATTTCTCCCCTCTGTTGTAGTAAAATATGGATAAATCCACTTCTAATTTATATATTTCAAAAATTCTAGCTCAGCCTCTGTACAGAGGTCTGAAATATATACAGGCAAAATATTATTATAATAGAGGCATTTTTTCATAATAGGAGAATATTTTGAAAATGGGTCATTCTATGTTCATTTTTGTCAAAATATTGTATTTAAATAATTTTTTATTGTAATGATATTCTTAAAACAATTTTATATACATTTCTTAATCTAAGTGACACTACATATCATAAATATTATTCATTTATAAGTTTTGCAAAATCACGGTTCCGAATGTAGTCGGATACCATTAATAAAGAATGTCATTTCTTTTAAATAAACTGTATTTCGATACAGATAGAAGCCTAATTTTTTTATGCTCATCTATTTTTTTTAATTTTTAAAACTATCGTTTTTATATCCGGCGTATAACGCGCCCCCTTAAATTTCGATCTTATTTTTTGTGTTAAAATTGCGCGTTACCAAAAAATAAGCCGTTATACGCCGGACCGAAAAATAAGTACACTAAAGGACAGATCGCGGTATAAGATCTTATGAACGCAATGAAGTCAAATACGTGATAAAAACATGGTAAAAATGATAAATAGGAAACAAGGAATATTCAGCTCTCAAAAATACAGCAACTGTTCCAAAAACAATTCATTTAGTGATTGCTGGATGTGAGACAAAATTTAAAAGTAGTACGAGATAGAAAGAACCGTGCCGCCATCTAGTGGCCGGAAAGGAAAGCAGAAGCGAAATCAGCCGCAAAAATGAATCCAAGAGGTCCCCCTCCCGTTTTCCGACTGCGGCGAAAACGCTTCAGATAAAACTTTTATCCGCGACTATCGGCGCGGGGCTAGCTACTTACTTTATTAAGTGACAGTGCTAAGCTGTAAAAGAAAGTTTAGTTTAAGTTAGAATTAAATTCCCAATGCATTTTAAAGTAAATTTATGCCCTCAGCCTTTTGGCTTAGGGAAAATTTACAAAATGCTGGTCAAGAAGCGCTCTAGGACGCTTTTGTGAGGAAGACACTGCTGGATCGTAAGCAGGTTGAATACGAATTAATTCATTGGGAATATTAGGTAATTTAACAAAGAACCTTTTAGAAAGGTTCCTGATGTATGGTAAAAATGGTTTTACTTTTGGGTCACGGTAAATGACTTCATTGACTACGAACCAGGGAGCATTTACAATTTATCTCAAAAATGAGTTTGTAAGCGTGTCCAATTTCCTTAAATGACACATGCCAGCGGAACCCCAAATAGGGGATCCGTAACACATGACCGGTCGAATGATAGAGTTGAAGAGCAAAACTTTTTACCGGATCGCTGTTTACTCTTTCTAGAGACGAGCTTTTTAAGCAAAAATTGAACAGAGTTCGCTTTTCTGCGAGTCTGTTCGATATGATGGGCAAACGTTAATTTTGCGTCTAAAAACAACCCCAGGTATTTGACAACATTTACCCAGGGGACGGGTTGGCCGAATATTGTGACAGGGTTTAATCCAACTCGTAGTTGTGTTCGTCTCGTGAACATAAGGCAGGCACTTTTGGAAGCATTTACTTTCATTTTCCAGTCCGTGAGCCAGAGTTCAAGCAGGGATATGTAGTGTTGCAGATTAGAGATCACAACGGAAAATCTCTTATTCTGTGTGATAATTGCAGTATCATCAGCAAACATTGCTAAATGCGATAGATCAGTTTGCTGGATGTCATTTACGCACAAAGTAAAAAGCAGGGGCGAATAGAGGCTACCCTGAGGTAGGCCGCTTTTGATTGGACGTGAGGAGGAGAGAATCCTGTCAACTCTCCCTCTGAATGAGCGATGGGAGAGAAAGCTGTGAATGGACTTGATCAGGAGGGCCAGAAAGTCAAGTCGTATGAGTTTGAGAATTAAGCCTTCATGCTAAATTTTATCAAAGGCTTTGGCTATGTCCAGAAAAAGTATACCCGTGGCAAAGTGTTTTTCGAAGCCGCTATGAATCAACTCCGTTACTCTGAGCAGTTGATGAACTGTAGAGCAATGGGGGCGAAACCCACACTGCTGGGGGATGATTAAATTTGAAGCAGTGCAGTGTTGATTCAGACGCCGAAGAAGCACAAATTCATATAATTTGCTCAAACCGCTTAACAGTGAGATTGGACGATAATTTTGAGGGATCTCGGAATGTTAAAACCGTTTTAGAAATTGCAACCAACAACAGTCCAACAGTAAAACTCTTCAAACGGTTGGTTAACTCACATGAAGACAACATGCTACAGCCCTTGTACTTATGCCAAGTGTTTCATCCACATGGTCCAAGACGATTTTTTCAAGTTGTCTTTACATCCTCGATCAACCTCTTTCCTCAGTACCGGCGATAAATGAACCATTTTCACACAGCTGTCGATGTAATTGCTGAAACATTTTGTGGTTCGACATGCGTCTTCTTGGAAAATGTTACTGGTACAGCCGAGAACTGCTGTACCGTTACCATTAACAGCATCGTACATGCCTTTTCACTCTTAGTAAAATTACCCCCAACGACCGAAATCTCAAAAGCGCAAATGCCTATTTCGGTGGTGCAGTAGATCACGGGCACATCTCTTGGCTGCTTTCAATCACGCCATAAAGGTCGCCAAGCGTGCATGATGGTTGGTGGATGCAATTTATAAAACTGTTTTAACATTTTCTGTATATCACTCGTTAAGTTTGCTGCTAATGAACGGTTTATGTTTCTGTCAATTCGTTATTTTTTATGTTTGTGCCTCACAACTCTGGACTTCCGCCAATGTATTCCATACAAAAATTGTTTTATTTAGTGTAATCCACCTCCCCTCAAAGTTTGTCCCATGATTCTAGAACAGCGCCTTTTTAATTGGCCCGGTCTTGGCCATTGCTCTGAGAAATTTTCTTATTTAAGAAAATTGTTTTAAAAATTGGGAGTGGGATTCTTTGTCAAAAAATCAAATATATCTACTTTGCTTTTTGCGGTCGAAGTCGTAGGGGTACGAATTGATATTCTTTTTCTATTTGGAACGGTTACCGTTAGTGATTACAGCATACAACATAGGAGTAGCGACAATTTTAAGGGTGAAACTAATTTTTAACTATGTTTCATATCTTGCAAAGCAAAAAATATTCGAAAAAAATAAATCGTTTCAAGACGAATAGGAGGTTGACTATTTTGTAGTGAAAAAAAAACATAGATCAGTATTTGTTTGATTTGTCACGAAAGTGCTGTATTTAAAAAAATACCAATAAACAGGAATCATTCAATGATGCTCTTCCTCGAAGATCTATATCAAGAGGTTTGTTACATTGTTGGTAATTATATGAAACCGTTTATTGATGCAGAAATTTTGAAGGAGTGTTTCTTAAATTCTTCTAATTTAGTGTTACTAATAAAAAGAAAAAATAACAATTAAAAAAAAGCAAAACAGGAGTTATAATATTTCGATGAATTTTCCACATTTTAAATTTCCAATGTTACCTTGATCTTAACATTATAACTCCTGTGAAATGCTTTAAGACCAAAATATTTGTGCCCCATCCCTTCCCCATTTATCATCATGTTGCAGCCCGCGTGAAATAACTAGCATATGTATGCGACCCATGTGAAATAGCTGATATATGTATGCGGCTCAGCAGAAGAAAAGGTTGAGCACGCCTGTTCTAGAATCACCCAGTGTACGTTTTATGAGCTGCAATCCAAATGTTATCATATTACGAATAGAAATATAAGATATTGCATATCACTTCATTTTTCCATAATTTAATAATATCCTTGAGAAAAAATTATAGTGTTTTAGTTAATTTAATCCTTGATACACAGATAGCACATCTTAAAACACTATTTGCCATTCCAAACCCTTGGCTTGGTTTCATAGGAACTAAATTAATTTACCTGTAGTACGAATATATTGACTTAATGATCAAGATGTAGTAAAAGATTACGTTTAATTCTCTTCGAGTTTTTCTTTCGTTTACTTTTTAGAAAGTTTTGCGATTGTCTCAAGCTGTAAATATTTTTTTTTAATTTGAACTGGATGAAGCGTTTCTTCTAACTGATCTAGCCGGTCAAGTTTAACAATTTTAACAGTAGAATGAATTGCTAAGGTTAAATTTTCTTTTTTAATTGAAAATACTTAACGAGTAAATTAAAATCATAGATCCCTTAATATTTGTTTTAAAATAAACAATGAATACAGAAAAAAACACTATGAAATATATCGTAAATTGAAATCTATCGTATTTACCTATATATTCTTCATCATTTGCAAATGTTGTGACATTTTGCTGTTCCCTACAATAACGAATGGTAAATCCAACGTCCTTTACCATGTTCTTGTAATGCAGAGTCGAATACTTTTTGAGATGGGATTCAGGTATGCAATCTGCAACATTGACCTAAAGAACAAAGCTTTGCTTTATTTACATTTAAATTTCAAAGTAAGAGAAGTATAAATCATTAAAGTTATCAGTATCTTTTTTTTAAGATAAGAAAGGAAAAAATAACTACAAATTTAAGTAAAATTTACTTACTGTAAAGAATGATTTCCAATTTGGATCTTCGGCTATTTTCAGAATCGCATTATAATAGCCGTTATGTAGCAGGAAAAGCAACGCAGCTTCACCTTTGGGTGGCAAGAGATCATAAATTGTCTTGAAAGCATTTTCTTGATTTTTAATGCGGTTGAAACACTGAATACAAACGAATTTTGTAATTTGTTCCTTCCACTGTATTACAGATGATCTAGAGGAAAGAATATATATATATACACTGCTGGACAATTGCTAAGGACGGATAACACTATCATCCATAGCAACCACAAAATCAAAGGAAGCAAAATGTGGAAAATTAGAATAAGTGCGGGATATTAGTAAGAAAAAGTATGAGAATGCAAATTTTTTTCCACGTCTGTTCATCACCTGATAGCGTTCATAAGAGCTTTAAAGGTTTTGACGCGTGTGGACAGTTGTTGTTTCAAGTCAAAGTTTTACAGGAAAGATTTAATAGACGAACTTAAAATTTTTGGCATGTCTTCCCGAAATCACATAGATGATTTTATGCGTAGCCGAATTATTGGAAAGATCGAAGAAGGGCGAAAAATAACAGATGTTGCCAGGGAGTTCGACATCGCTCACAGCGTTGTTTCACGGCTGTGGAAGTCATTTAAAACTACTGGACTGTGTAGTAGACGGCACGGGGAGGTAGTGTTAGAAGTACGACGCCTGCAGAAGACAGATATCGTCCTATCAGCAAAAAGGAACAGGCGCACCACAGCTCAGCAGGTGGCAAATCAGTTTCTTGTTGCCTCAAGAGAGCAGATCTCCCGAAAAACTGTTGCCAGAAGTTTGAGGGGAAGAGGACTATACGCACACAGACCTGTTTTGTGTGTCCCATTGACCAGACAACAACGTACTGGCCGTTTGCAATGGTGTCGTGAGCATCACAATTGGACTGAACAGGACTGGGCATGCGTACTATTCTCAGATGAGAGTAGGTTCAGTCTGTCATCGGATTGTAGACGCCAACTCATCTGGCACGAGAGTGGTACTGCTTATCGTCCAGAAAATATCCAGGAAAAGGACCGATATCCGACATGCAGTATCATGGTGTGGGCCGGCATCATGATCAATGGCCACACGCGCCTACATGTGGTTGCGAATGGGACTATGACGGGCCAACGATACATTGATGAAGTTCTACTTCCTCATGTTCGTCTTTTCCGTGGTGCTGTCGGTGATAAATTTGTTTTTATGGACGACAACGCCACATGTCATCGAACACTCGCTGTTCAGGATTGTCTAGACCGCGAGGGTATTCAACGTCTCGTATGGCCAGAGCGTTCTCCAGATCTAAACCCCATTGAAAATGTGTGGGAAGCTTTGCGGAGGCAAGTTGCTGGTCGAAACTATCCTCCGACAAACAAGAACACCCTCAATCGTGCACTCACAGAGGAATGGGATAAATTGCCTCAACAGCTGCTGGATAATGTTGTGCAAAGTATGGTACGACGTGTGGAATGTTGCATCACACTCCACGGTGGACGTATCCCGTACTGATACCTTTCTTTAAGGTGCCTGCTGACTTTTAGAGGCATTGTTCTATTTCTCCGTAAGCAGATCAAATGAACATTTTTTTTTTCTTTCAGATGTTTCACAGCTTTTGTACTTTCCAGAACAATAAATATTCTTTATTCTAATGTCTGAACAGTGTGGCAACTATAATATTTTATCCTACTAGGCCTCATGTCTCGCTTAATGTTATGCTACATAGCAATTTGTGATCCGTCCTTAGCAATTGTCCAGCAGTATATATATATATATATATAGTGATTCTTATTTTTAATTTATTGCATGCAATTAAATTACATTCGAGTTAAATATATTTTCTTAACTAAATCTTCAAACGCACACAGACACTAATTTTTTTATTCAACATATTATTTTTATATAAGTACACATTTCTTAAATGCACATATAAATACAAAAATCATGCTTACAAAATAGATAAATAATATTTTTATATTGTTACGTTGATTGGGGTTCGAAGATTTTACGCAAATCAGTCGCAAGGAACAAGACAGTTCTTTAAAAGCGATGATAATTTATTGTCGAAAATCCAATCCTTGAAAGACAGGATTCAGCAGCAAAATTCGCAGAATAAATCTCAGAAGGTCTTCACACCTTTAACAGCTCTGTTACACAATTATCAGTGTCTAAAATACATGTATGTAAAAGATTATTCACAAACGCCGCTCGTCCTACTCAACAGAAGAGCTAATCCCTAAACAATTTTTCATGGTCAAGGTGTAAGACTACTAATAGCTAGTCAAAACAATACTGACTAATTGTTGGTCAAAACAAGTCTAACTCAATTTCGGCAAGCGTCTCCCTATTCATTACCCTCAAGGATCCCTCGAGAAAAATCCACTTACGTCATAGATCATTAAATTAATTTATTTTTCCATTAATTTCTAGAAAAATGCATAACGTTGCAAACTCGATAAAAATGTTTGCCAACATAATCGCCAAAGTCGCCAAATTGGTCTCCGAGTCCCTAAGTTGGTCGCCAAAAATGATGCCGACTTGGCTCTAACGCTACGATTTCGCGAAGTTTCCATTGAATCGCCATTATAACGTAAGGAACGGCATTGCTTCCGAATATATTACGATTTTAACATAAAATAAATGTAACATAGAGTAATATAAATGCAAATTATTTACACTATTTTACACAAAATTCCTAGCAATTCCTGAATGATCATATTTACTAAATTATGCCAGTGTTGCTTCTTGTCTAGTCGCCGGTTCCTGTTCTAATGCAACACCTGCTGCCTGTCTTGTAGAAGAGCTGATGTATGTTAAATAATGCGTGGTTCAAAGTTCTTTAGTTGACGGAGTATGGAAGCTTAGGGAAAAGGATGCCGATACAGATTTCGTCCTCATCACTTGACTGTGGCTTAAATTTTCATCGTAAAATAACCTCCAAATAGTGAAGCTCATTTTCTATTTAAAGAATTTCTCTTGTGGTTGTATCCCCCCATTTTTAAAGTTTTTCTGTACATTTAAAGTTATTTTTTTTTTACACAGGGAAGGAGGGAAGACCAGGTGCCCAATTTACCTAGAACAATAAAATTGCCATGTTTTTTCCAAACAAAGAACACAAATTAAATTAACAGGTTTTATGAGTAGTTATGAGTAAATGTTCGGACGTATGAGGTAGTAGAAGCTTAAAATGAATTAAAGCCTTAAAATTCGAAAATATCCTTAAAATTCATAAATTTTAATGTAAAATTATGCGAGTATTTTAAAGTTGGAAATAAAGTATAGACACAACGCTTTTTTTTTCTTGTTTTTCTTGCTTATATATTTTTAATGGGTAAGATAAATAAAATAGATATTACTTCACACAAAATTGTGATTAATTAATTTTTAATTATTTACAAAATTTGTTTAATAATTTAAAATTTTTTATGTATATCAAAATATTAATCTCCATTTAAGGAATTTTCCACATAACGAACTTTTTTACGGGATTTAACGACTTCGCTAATAAGAGGTCCAACTGTATATAATAGGGTGGATAGAAGAATTTTTTTCAGATTTTAAGAGGATTTGGTATCCTTAGAACTACTTTATTTCTTTATGTATTTAAAAATTATATTTTAGCATTTTGTATAATGTTTCAATTCAATAAAATGATACAAGATGAAGTTTTTGACATATTATTCACATTCATTCATTAATTTTAAAAATTTAAATTTTTTGAAAAAATTTGGAAAATTTTAAAATCCTACTCCTTCTGTAATTATTAACTTTTTTTAATATTCTTATAGATGTTAAAAACAACTTTAGGGATCGATTTTACAATAACTTATCTCGTTTTTTAGAGAGAAAAAATAAAATGTTGATATGCATGTTAAAAATCAATGAAAAAAAAAGCCAATATCTTTTACATTTTCATTTTTTTTAAAAAAGTATTCAGCTTACAGCAAAATGAATCCCTAATTTTGTTGCATGCTTTATATGCAACACACAGGGAAAAAAATGGAAGTGATTGGTAAATAGATGTGGAAGGAGTAGTATTTTGAATGCCCTAATATTTCGAAAAACACAAACTGAGAAAAACCACTTTAAAGTTTATAATTCTGAAAAAATAATTATAATAAGCTTAAATAAACTTAAAATACCACTTTAAGATATTAGTTATATATTTTTCTTTAAAATAATTGCCTTTTCGTATTTTTTCAACCCATACATTTTTTTTAAATGATCAATTTTAAGAAGGTATTAATTGCACACACACAAGAAAATTCACGAAAAATGTTAAGAAATTTTTTTTTCTGTCACTACAGAAAGTTTAGTTTCTTGTCTTCACATAATATTGAAGTTTTACATTTGTATGAAAAACATATCAGGAGTAAGAACTGAAATTATGAAATTATTAACATAAAATGCCTTAGTTCAAAAAGTTTACATGCACACATTTCATAAAGAAGAAAAATTACATTATTGCATTGCCTCGGAGAAATATTCTGCTTTATATATTACACATTCTTTTTTATAGTTATTACTTTTCTTTAAAAAATAGATTTCTTTATCATAACGCTTTTTTTTTCTAAAAAAGGGGCGTGGTCGAGTTATTTGTTTTCAAATGAAGTTTCATTCAACTTGTAACTTTGTGACTTACACAAGCGATATATCAATCGAAAGATAATAATACAAAAAATAAGATTAAATAAAAATTTAAAAAAGCTATAGGTCGATCATTTTGGGGGTACCAAGTTCCTTAAAAGCCTACCTATTAGGTAAAAAATGTTCTCCTGGATATAAACGAAAGGAAAAATAAAACAAAAAAATACTGTTTATTTAAATATTCCCACAAGGGTAGTGAAGTTTAGGTATTCGGGATTTTTTTTTTTCTTATAGTAAAAATCTTAAATAATTTCGGTTAACGAAAGCATTCATTTAAGTTACTTTTTAACACTCATTGCGATGAGAGAACACCTACAAAATACCTACAAGAAAAATATCAGGTACATTTAACAGCTTCTTAAGTATTAAATTTTTAAAAAAGGGGCTGCAGATTGGTAATTACCATTGCAGACCTAGTACATTTCCCAGGAACTGGTATCACTTTTTGGTATGGCATCATATAGGCAGATATTAATTGCCACAATGTAACTCTGATGCACACAGTGTCCTCCTCAAAGCGAGGAAGAACCTGAGCTCTGCTTATGATGCGAAACTGTACCAGGAATTTAATTTTGTCTAGAGCAACGAAACACACTAGGGATCTTTAACATGCCACATAATCAAACGACATGGACGCTGCCGACTTCTTGCATCATGAAATTCCACCAACTTAGAGAGGGGTCGAATCTGCAAACTTATGTATACAAGGCCAAAACCAAACCAACTACGCCACACAGCCGGCGGACATGATAAAGTGGATGATGGAAAAATGCTTCGATCAGATGGATTCAACGGTGAGGAAGGGGAGGATGAGGAGTTGTGGATTTATATGAAATGTTGCAATTTACATTGTTCTAATCACTACTCAGTACTTACTTATTAATAATTATAGGTTTTGTTTATTTATACATTAGAAAAATAATTTTACCCTAAGTCTAAAATCATTTAACCTGAATTAAGTTTTCTTCCATTTTCCCCCCAAAAATTCAACCTCTTTAGGGCAATATTAAATTCTGAAATTATTATTTTTAATTATATTTTTGTAATTTCCATATCTTAGAACATCTTTTAATAATAGATACATTCTAAATATTAATAATATTTTCCCTTCATATAAACGCGTTTCGCCCTAGTATATATGATGGAGTTCGATTGTAGAATTGCTCGTATAATGAAAGGCCTTATGAAATAACCTTATGAAATAATCGAGCATTTCACGATGAGAACAAATCTTCAAACGGTCTCTGACATATGCATTTAGGCGGAATAGTTTTTCTTGCATATAGATGGAAAAATTTTCTACAATACATTTATTTTATTCATGTAAAGTCCACGTACTTATAATTTTGATTAAAAAATCCAGTGTTCTAAAAAATTGGCAGACAGCAGAATAAAACCTTGCTGTTCACTTGTTTGGACTAGCCTGGCTTGTGTGGTTTAGGATATTGTATAAAGAATCCATCTTTTTGTTACTTGATTTTTAAATTTTTTTGTGGGGTTTCTTTACAAGTTTTAGTTCTTTGAGGAAATTATCTGTACTGTGTAGAATGGGCTGAATGCAATACTAAAAGCACAATAATATATATATATATAATATTTACTAACCTTTCTTCAAAATTAGCAATGGCATATTCAATTTTGGGATGTGAGTGAAAGTAATTTGCTTCTTCGATCATTCCTGGTATCGCATCCAGAGCAATGATCTTCTTCAGGTTAGGGAAGCAAGGTAAGATAAATTGAGATGTCAGTTTTCCTGGTCCGCATCCAACGTCCATGACGACCTCTTCTTTTTCCCCTTTGTTCCAACCCATGCCCGGAAGTGTGACTTGAATAAACCTCACCACACTATCCCAGGGTCTGTCGAGCTTATTGAATGTCTTAGCATCGTAATGCAGCTTCATTTCACAAGTCTGAAACTTTTTATAAAAAGAGGAATGTGACGCAAGTTTAATTTTTTGTTCTGCTGGGTACAGTTTATGGAATAACAGAAAAGGTTGAGCTATAGAAAACTAGTCAGCACAATAGTAATTTGGTTATTATGTTAGCCATGAGCGACATCAGAGCAGCTATTTCTGCTCTGCCATGATATGTATGTGCTTTGTACATTAAAAATCATACAAATCTACATAATCTTGAAAAAATTAAAAGCGCCAGCATGTATCCATGTAAAAACTAAAACTTCTGTAATGGAATATACTAGTAATAAATATGGCATAAAATCTTTAATAAACAACAGAATCACCACAAAATTGTAAATAATAGTAATAATAAGCATAAACAACAATAATTCAGGGAAATAAATTTTTAATGACTGTATTATTGAGACGAATATTGTTCAATAAAAACTCGACTATGTGTTCTAAATCTATATGAATAATTCAATTTTGCAAATTTGACACGAAACATTTCAGAAAAATGTATATTATTTAATGTCAATTAAAATAAATAAAGCATATAAAAACAAATATAAGAATTTTCACAACAAATTTTTGAATCCCACTTTTCTTTCAAATTATTATTTATTCTGATAGAATTAAATATCACAACCCCCGCATTACGTGAGGGAGCAAGATTCAAGCGGTTATGGTTTTACAATCCTTTGTAAGATCCTGCTTAAGGCATAAAGCCTGAATTTGCAGGGGGAGTGACTGAAATTCTCCGTTACGCCACTTCTAATGTACACAAGTGCCAATATATTCAAAAAACACAAAAAAAAATCTCTTCTTTCTGATCCAACTACCTTAAATTCCTGAAAAATATGTGTTTTCTTCCAAAATATATTAAATTAGTTTAAAACATAATAAATATCGAAAGCGATAGGGTACTCTCAAAGCAACCAGCGCACGCCTACAAGCACCAAGTCTCTGAAATAGCTTCGAGTTGTTAATAGTTTTAATGGCTTTTTTCTTTTTGTGTAGATTTATCAAGATCAGATAAGTTTTCCTTTTATTTTATTTTTCATACGATTTAAATTTGTTTTTTAGGAAAAGAAATGTATTATTCAGGGACAAAATAAATGACTAATAAAAAAAACTTGATTTGTCATCATGCATATATAAGTGGAGTCAAAATGTTACCGTTTCTACATTTTTTCATATTTTTTTCCCCTTGTAACCGAAACTTAAGATTCAATACTGTATCTAAAATTCAAATTTCACTATTAGAATAACTAAAATTTTTTGCTCGAATTACGTAGCCTATTGCAGTTAAAATCATTCAATTTTTTGCAAAGGGTTTTTAGTAATAAAAAAATTCAGTTAATATCTTTAATGTTTTTGCCGTTACATACCCCTCAACTGGATAAGCAAGATTTGACGTATCTCTCTAAGAGGTATTTATTATCACTAACAGGTAGATGGGTTTGAATAATGCTGCTTTTTTCCCTCAGTCTTACACGCACTTCTTAAAAAGCATCGAAAGTCTCTCATCAAAAGTACAAGCACCACAGATTAAAATTAATGAAATAAATTATTGTTTGTTACAATTCAATTAATTTTTAAAATATTGCCAAAAAATTGAAATTCATTTGTACGAAGGAGGATGCAACAACTATATGCCTGCTGTCTTAGACATATCTGGCGTTTATCCTTTAAGGCTGTTTTCGGCTATTGTTTAAGAATAGTACCCAAATTCGGAATATTTTTCATATATAAAAGTACTCAAACATTAATATTATATTCTGGCTTCACTATCACGTAGAAAATCCCTTATTTATGACACTACTCATTTTTATTCGAGTTGACACATTTTTTCTTTTATAAAATGTGTTTCGCAATTTTTCTCCTATACCGTAATGCTAAAGGAAATGTCCCTTGATATGTTAAAAGGAAAAACTAATTATCAATGAAATATTTTGTATATTTAAAAAACACTATATTACAAACAAATGCATGAGTTACAATGTCACAAAGTTTTTGAAAAATTGAGGCATTTCATCTGTTGTGCTCCGCATAATGTTCACTCTCTTGTGTATATGGCGAAAAAAAACAGCCTTAACTTCTCGAAAATTCCTCTACATTTAAAAGTCATGCGAAGCTCATGTGCTCCAGGTTAATGGATATTGGGCTGTCAGAATAATGGCAGATGAAAAGTTTTTGAGAAAGTTCTCGGTTACTTAGGATTTTTGTGTAGTGTGAAATGTTTTCGCGGTTCTTTACAGGATCATTTGGTTTGAAGTAAATATTTTACCTGCTTAAAAAAACTGCTTTGTAATTCTGTAAGAAAACGATAAAAGTTACAAAGGTCTGCAGACAGAATACTTTGTAGGATTTAATTTTAAAACGCAAAAACTGCAAATTTGTAATTTGGTGGTAATAAGCATTGTTTTTCTGGAATGTTAGAAATCAAAATATCTTCATACGAAGATTGAATAAATGGCAGCCGGTCCCTAGCATTATCCATATGAAAGTAAGGTAAGAATGTATGCAGAGTACCAGGGAACCACGCTACCTGCTCTCCAATGTCCGAGAAAAAGACCATTACGATAACGGAGGTTTGATGGTCTGGGCAGGCATCACATAGGATGAACGCTCACACCTCTATGTCTTTGCAAGAGGCACTGGAACAGCTGTGAGATATAGGAATGAAGTCTTGGCTCGCTTTCTCATGACTGCAGTTGACCCTGATTTTATTTAACGGGTGACAACGCGAGGCACGTAGAGGTCTTCAGGTCGATGAATTTCTGAAAAGGTTGGATATTCGTAAATTGGATTGGCCCGTTAGATCTCCAGACCTCCTTCGTGCAACTCCCAAACACCCTTCGAGAATTATTCAGGGGTCTGAAAACAAAGTTACTAAACGAAGAGGAATTAATTGCCGCAGGAACTTATAAATTCCCTAATTTCCGGTACAAAATCACAGCGTCAGGCTGGTTTATCTGAAACCCTTATTGAATCTCTCTTTTATTATTATTGTTATATTTTGCAGCTGCTGTTTCATAACTTCTGGCTTCGATTAGGGCTACGCATTATCATCCGCATGTATTTTAACTATTGAATGGTTATTTTTTCTTTTACATTTTATCAACCCTATGTACATGAGAAATTTTATTAACGGCTGTAGACATAATCAACAAAATCGGAAAATTCTCTTAATTTAAAACACCAGTGTATAAAAAGGCATGCACTTACTTTTATCTCAGGGAAGGTGAAGTTTTCAAGTTAAGATGTGCTTCGGATAGCTTCTCAAGAATAATGGTAAAAATCTGAGGATTTTAAGTTTTATACTTAAACAAAAGCTTATTATGAAATGCAAATTTAAAATTTTAGATAATATAAATTTGTTATTTTTTTCATTTAGATTATCACAATCACGTAGTTTATTGAGATTTAGATTACTTATTTCATATTACTGATAAATATCTTATTATAGACAATGATTTTCTCATTTTACGTTAAATCGAGGTTATAAAAACTGCTTAAAAATATTTTTTTTATAATTAATGAAGATTTGAAGAAATCTTTTTGGGCTATCGTAACAAATCAAAAGATGTTATATCATCAAAATAATATAAAATAAAATATTTTCCCTGAACATCTTTTTTTTCGAAAACAAAATATGCTTAAAAAAGATAATATGTCTTACATTATCCATTACAGAAATTAAATTTGCTTACACTTAAAAAAAATGAGACGGAATTTTATGACATAACGTAAATTATAAAATAATAAGCTCTTTTGCATGACTTATGTCTAAGAAAAAAAACAAAGATGGTATCTTGCAAAATATTTTTGAAGCTTTCGTATTAAAATATTTGAAATATGTTTTGGTGAATGAATTACATGTTTTTATATAACCCTGGATATAGTTATAGTTATGTAAATGTAAATTTTAATATTTTTGAATTTACATAATCTACATTTTACGTTTGAATGATATCTACATTTTAACATTATTTACAATAATGTTTAAATGACATCTGTTTCAGCAAATGATAAAAAACATAATTTATCAAAAAGAATAATTCTGAATTCGACTTTTGTGTTGGAGATTGTAATGCGATGGAGAGAGTGTAATTTTACATCTCAGAGGAGAGCGTTTGTTGAGAGAATGTAGGGCACACACATATTAAAATAAAGTTAAGGTATCCGAATACGTTCGGAACCATGATTTTAAAAAAGCGCATAAAAGAATAATTTTCATGTGACCAAATTTTTTGTCATGACTTTGCTTCGGATAATCTTGCAAACCAGAAATCTGTATCATTTGTGATCGAAAAAATGTTTGCACTGAAAAAAGTTGCACCTTGAAAAGATTTTCTCATTTTCCTTCTGGATTTCTTTAAAATTCAGTGTCGAAGTGATTTTACGTCTCATGTCATCATGGTTTAACGTTCCTTCTGTGATAATAGTTTCTCGCATAGTTTCTTGGAGATCATATGCGTATTTTATGTTATACTGTCCATATATGATAAATATATTTCAGTTATCACTATAGCTATTTATCATTGTATGTACTCATTTGTTTGATCTTTGCAATCAAATTATAATTTAATAGAAATATTGCAAAAAAGTATTGTTTCAATAATTAATTTTTGAGCAAAACGATTTATTTATTTCATTCAGTTCTGTTGTTGTTTCTGGGCTATTTCAACGAGGACCTGTTTCATCCGTTTTAGGTAGATTTTGATTTTAATTCATACTGAATAATTTTTTTAGTATTGAATTACATTTATAATACTCTACAGTAGATTTATTACACAGATGATGCATAGTATTGCACCCTTACCTCATGTAATACTGATTTAATTTTTTTCAGTTGAAGGCTTCCTAATATTTCTTTCTTATCATAGCATTTAGTGAATCAGTTTATCATTAATTTTTTCTTTCGGTTTATCTATTGCAGGTTATTTCACCCATTGTTCCCATAGAAGAAACTTACTACTGCTATCCCTTTTCTGTTATAATTTTTATTTATATTTGCATTCAGTCGCATCTATTTATTATTTAGCATGCTAATTTTCTCTCTTGCATTGAAATATTTGTTTTTGTTAAACTACTATTTACTTTGAGGCCAAATTGCAATTGTTTTAAAGATATTTGTAATTTGAACTTTAATTTGAAAAAAAATTTTTTTTGGTTATATATATACTATTTCATACAGGGTTTTACCCTCCCTAACAAGATATAACTGCTGTAGTAGGTGAATTTTTTATGTTTTTAAAACTTTGCCCGTGCGAAGAATGGGCATTTCAGCTATTTTGGATATAAATATATTTTTGAGATATTTTTAAGTAAACTGTATGTAATGATTGACTAATGAAAATCTGAAAAATCCATTTTATTATTTTAGAAACTATCTATTATTAAAAAATAATGAAAGTGGTGTTTTCTTCTTTCTGTCAGAGAGCATCAGAATCGTTTTCTTTTCATTGATTTAAATTTATAATTTTTAACTAAAGCAATATTGTTTTTTTATAAGCCATTGTTGGAAATTTGAAGATAAATCTGATATCTGGAGGGGAGGAAGAGGGAAAATAGCTCTATACACTCAAAAAAACCAGTGTAACGCCGGACTATAGAGATAAAAGAAACGTGTCTGACAATGGAAATATGTGGAAGAAATTTCGAAAAAGGGAATTGTAATGACGTTACGTTAATATAAAAATCATACTGCACACCAGGAAGGGCTGACAGTGAGAGGGGAACGGAAATTTTCATGACAATATGTTATACATTCAAAAATGTTCATGCAACGCTGGGGTTAGGGAAAGAAACCTGTCAAACAATGAAAAGAAGTGAAAATTAGGGACATTTTATAAAAATAGAGAAAGCCCGTGCAACGCCGGGCCATGCAGCTAGTAATATATATATATATATATATATATATATATATATATATATATATATTAGAAACTAAAAATACTGACTTCCTTTTTAATTTTTACTTGTGGGGATAAAGCAAAACAATCATGTTTACAATAAAACGTATTATTACTATAAAATATATCTATCTACTCTAATATTATTATAAAATAGAAATTTGAAATATATGTATATCAAAAGTAATTACATTTATCTTCATATAAATTGTTAAACTTTTATGTGTATGTGTTAATCAATAAAACGAAAATAGATTCACAAAAAAGGTGTGAAAACCAATTTTTAAAATATTTTATTAACCAACCTTGAGAGTTATTACTTTAGGTACCTATGAAATCAATCTTGTTATTAAATATTTTAAATACTTTTTAGATCAATCTTTAAAGAAAAAAAATCTATTACACGATGTAGTTTTGTAATTAAAGTTTTTTTTTTTTTGCTCATTTTTGAATTTTTTTATTACATACAAAGGCACCTATCATGTAATTTAATTAAATTAAATTAAGCTTAGGAATAATTTTTCCAATTTTGATTATCAAAACACAAATATTTGTTTTCTAGTGTTGGTATTCAATCAAGAGAGAGATTATAATTAATTTTTTTCTTTTGAATCATGCATTATAAAATTGAATCATTTTAAAAATCTATTGGGGTCTGAAGCCAATAGTATTTTACGGCTGATTCTACCATAACACAATTAAGTTTTTTGGCAAGAATCGTCATTTCTGATTTATTGCTCAGATTATTTTAGAGGTAACACACATGATATAACACCTGGATTCACTATTCAGCAATGCTGTAGGTAGGAGAAAATTGAAACCTTTTTTTTTTTTGAAAAACAAAAGATTTTACTGTGGGAAACATTTTGATTCACAACACACTGTTGTAAGTCATTTGGTTGATTTTATTTAACAATTTAAAATGTATATTGGGGACTTTTGATCCATACAGTATTTTTAGTATCGAAAGTATAGTTAATCATTCTTCCGCAAGATTCTTCAGAATTTTTTAAATCCTTGATCGTTGTTTATACGAAGTATTTACATTGGGTGTGTTTTTCATTATCTTTGCCTTCAATATGGAATTTCGACAAATATGATTATTTGATTTGCAAGAAATATCAGTAAAACAGACTTTCTTTTATTTTCGAAAAAATCAAAATTACATTTATTAATGAGATAAATACTGTTTTACTTTTTTCTTTTTGTATGGGAAAAAAATAGGCGAATTAAAATTAGTCATTTGTATAAATACTGACGAGAAAAATTTTACATGTCGGAATGCTTGAACTTATTCGAAATCTGCTTATTAATACAGGTATATAGATAAAATTTAACCTCAAAGTAAAATTAGAGTAATTTAAAATGTATTTCGAAAAAATATAGCAACCATAATCCTTAAAAAAAATTAATATTCCAGCAACCATATTACTTGTCAATCTAGGAGGAGTAAGGGACCTAAACAACAAATCTCCCCCCCCCTTGTAATGTTTTCCCCACATTTTTACTTGGGTAAAAAATTAATTTAATTACCACTTGTTTTCTAATTATTCATTTGATGAATTTATTAATTGTATAATTCATTTTTATGATATATGTATAACATATGAATATTAAAATGTAAATATATATATATATATATATATATATATATATATATATATATATATATAATTGTAAGTATTAATCACATGGGACTTGATTTGAATTTTTCAGTCTTTAGTATTCAGTTAATATATTCCTGGAATTGAGCATTGTTATATTGATATTAAATAAAATGTGAATATATACGAGGTATGTAAATTAAGTAATGAGACTGGTAGCGTAGTGTTTGATCTGGCAACTCTGGGGAAAAGGGACATGGAGGGGAGGTAGGTAAACATGTGATGCGTCATCAGTATGAGTTTGAAGTAGCCGAGTCAAATTAATTGTCTGCAGTGATTTGTTTGGTGAAACAAGTTTTTCTTGTGTGTTCTGAAATGAGTGACAATAATTTTAATCAACGATGTGCCATCATGTTTTGCTTCAGACTTGGACACAACGCAACGGAAACATTTGCAAAACTTCAGCAAGCCTACGGAGACAGTGTTTTGTCAAGGGCCCAGGTTTTGCAGTGGTTTAAGGCATTTTTAGAAGGAAGAGAGTCAATTGAAGATGATCATCGCAGCGGAAGGCTCTCAGTTTTAAACACCGCTGAAAATGTCGTTAGAGTCCGGGATCTTGTGCGTTCTGATCGGCGCTTGACAGTCAGAATGTTTGGGGAAGAGTTGAATTTGAATCACACCCCCCTTCATCAAATTTTGACCAATGGATTGAGGATGAGAAAGATCTGCGCCAAAATGGTTCCGAAAAACCTTTCTCAGTGAACAGTTTCTTGGCCGGTAAGAACATTCCTGTTGTTCCACAGCCCCCTTATTCACCCGACTTGAGTCCTTGTGACTTTTTCCTCTTTCCGAAATCGAAGAATCACCTCAAGGAACATCCTTTTGGGTCACTGGAAAACATTCAAACGGCTGTAACCGACCAGCTGAAGGCTATTCCGATATCCGAGTTCCACCAGTGCTATGAGGAGTGGAAGAAACGTCTGCAGCGCTGTGTGGCTTCAGAAGGCAGTTACTTTGAAGGAGACAATGATGAATTTTGTAAGTTTATTGGGATAAACAAGTGAAAAAAATCAGTCTCATTATTTAATTTACACACTTCGTACTTATGAACGGAAGAAATAGAAGGAAGGTACAACCGCTTCTTTGATGCATATTTAATATAATACTAGAATTAAAAAGAACTACTGAGATTTCCTAAGAACAAGTTCGAGTGTTAAAGCTCTATGGACCGGAGTTCCATCGTCAGTTATGCCACCATGCTCGAAAATATTTTGGTAAAATTCTTTCTTGAATTTGTCTTTCTGAGATACTGGAATATATATGAGGCATTAAAGTACAAATGGAAAATAACAAATCTGAAAGAAATAAAAAAATATTACTGTGTAAGAAAGTGAGACACTAAAGCATTTACACACATACTGTTACTTATAGTAAAAGTGCACGTAATTAACAGGCAGGTTCTATTGGAACAAATCTTAATTTATTTCGGAACTATTCAATAATGACAAATGTAATGAAGAAGAAACAGACTACATAAACCCCACAATAGCTTGAATTCAAAGATCACGCAGCATTCAGTCGATGAAGTTAAGTAGACGGAATTGAGGCTCATCACTCCATGCTGCTCGTTTCTAGTCCTCTACACTCCAGTCTCTGTGCTCTCTTGCCCAGGCAAAAAGTGCAGCCTGATAGCGAGTGTTGAGCAATGGTACTCTCCTAAGTCGATGGCTCCTCAAACCCTTACGGTGAAACGTTGTACAGTCCATTTACTGACTGTACGATCGGCACCGTCATTCAACTAGGTGGTAATTTGAGCTAATACTTGTCTTCGCTGGGTACGTACAACACGCCTGAACCGTCTCTCACCTTGCACTGTCCAGTCTTACTGTCTTTTAGAGTTTGCCCGATTGCTAGTTTTTGGTCCATCATCCATGTATTCTTGGTATTCTCTTGACACTGTTGACTTTGAAAATCCTAGCTGTCTGACGATTTCGGAAATCGAATGGTCCATGCGTCGCGCACCTACAATTTGTCCGCAATCGAAAGCGTCTAAATCAAGCAATGTAACTATACCAGCAATTCCAACAACTAATTCAGAACAACCGCAGTACGCGCTATATATGCAGTTACCACAGCACCCTCACTTGCGCAGCGCTACACAATTTGCATAGCCCTTGCTATCCCTAATTCAGTGGTACTTTAGTGTATATTAGCCCCCTCCTCCGGCAAAGTTAGATTTTGGGCTGCAAACCGGATCTTACTAAGGATTGCAAACCATAACGTAACATAAGCTTTACCCCTCCCCCCCCACGATGCAGGGATGTACGTTACGCTACTGGTGTCATAGCCGAATTAAGCCATATCTGCGTCCTGCATTGGAAGGAATATTTCTCCCTTTTCCGCTAAAAAGTAGATTTATAATGTTCAGGAAATATTGACTATTTTATATGTGAAATTATACAACATAAAATTGAATACAGAAATCAAAATATTGTACTTGTAAGTGTTTGGTTGGCTGTTATTTCTTGACTGCACCCCTAGAACATGATGTAGGTTCATCTTATGCAAAATACTTTCCTGCTCATTGTAATAACCGTTTTGAGAATACTGCCTGTTCTTTTGCAATATTTTCATTTTTTAAATCTTTGTTATATTCGAGTACAACACTTATTTCTCCCTTTATAATGATCAATTGGAAGTATAATATTTTTGATGCACATATTCATCAACAAATATTTTTAAGAATTATCTGTACTGTTCTTGAGAAAAGTATAGATGTATGTTTTTCTCCGCAGAGCAAATGGAATTTTTGTCAAGGTATAGAAGTTGCGTGGTTTTAAGCTTTGTGAAGGAAGTCGAAACTTCAAAAGAGATTCCCAAGGCAGAAATAACAACTTAAGTTTTAATAATTCGGATTGCAAATGGAAATCTAATTTTCAAAAAACCAATTAAGAGAACAGGGACATCATATACTTTAAAAAAATCGATTTTTCAATTTTAGTTCTAAAAAGTAGTGCTTATTTTTCTGAATCTAAAAATGTATAATACTTATATGTTTGTTGATAAAATAGCCCTAAAATATGAAAAAAAAATGTAAACAAATGACCACGCCCTTTTTGACACACCCCTTTGAACTTAAAATATGTAGTTTCCCCTTTGTTTGATCTATAGAAACGTTTTGTATAGTGAACAAAATATGATTTAGTATGTAATGTCTAATTTTTTTTAAAAAAATTTATACGTGAAAAGGTAAATTAAGATTTTAATAATGTTAAGGCTTTATGATTATTTTAAATAAATTATGCAATTATTTCGTAAAAAAACTGGTTCATTATGTTTGATATGTTGCTGTATATATATATGTAAATTTTTTTGTAAATTCAAAGAATATTTTTCTAAGAAATGGTACCTATACATGAAAATATGTATTACAAGATCTCGAAAATTATGTTCATGTTAACTAGAACAAAGGGGAAAAAAACATACGAATTTAAAATTACTTTTGTAACTCTAGAAAATGATTAAGGAATATTATTAGTCATATAAAAATAGGCAAGAAAATACTAATCAAGTGTATAATATGTGAAAATATTGTTTTTTTTAGTTTTTTCACTTTTTCTCAAAAGCATATTTTTTGCATTTAGGTACACTTTTTAAAAAAACTATTGCACTACATGATTCCACATTTTTTATACTTCTATACAAGATGTCTATGCATATAGTGAACCTATTTTTTTTCTATTAAGATAGTGCCTAATTTTTTAAAAATAGTTTTATGCATAAAAAAAGCAGAAAAATAAAAAAAAAATTCAAATTTCAAAGTTTCATAATTTTTTTAAAGAAACTATACTAACATTTTGCTAAAAAAATGTGTTCATTGTATTTTATGCATTGTTTTATACGTGTGTAAAAATATTTTGCATAAAAAAAGGATACTTTTTTAAAAATCGTACCTAAACATAAGTACGAGTTACGAGTTCTCAAAAATTATGTATTACTTAAATTAAGTAGTAAAAAAACCCTTTTGGATTAAAAAGTTATTTTTGTAGTTCTACAGAATAACTAAATTATCTTTATTAAGAACGTAAAAAATCTAAGCTCTATTGGAAATTGTAAATGGCATATATCTCATAAACAAAGGGTCTTAATTTTGGCATTTTACTCTTTCGAGCATGTCCTGGTTCCCTTAAAGTTACAAGCAGAACTCTCTCAGTGTTATGTACTTTTCAGTGATATACACTCTGTCGCAAAAAAATATATGCACCCAGAAGAAATCAAGCTACAATCACGAAACTCGGCAAGAATATAGTCTGGTAAGAGATATGCAAATGATTAAAATTTCGAAGCCAATGAGACAAGGCTAAGTGTGCTATGCGCATATTAGTTGCGCAACTGGGAGAGTTTAAAAGCATGAGTACGAGCGCCGTACGGCTATCCAAACGAATCTGATGACTTTGATAGACGATATTGAGACTTAGGATGCCTCTAAGACGTAACCGGCGGCAGTACGAGCAGCTGACGGACTTTGATAGGGGCCGTATAATAGGCCTCAGAGGAAGCAGGTTGGTCGAATAGACGTATCGGCCGCCACCTCGGTCGGAGCGATATGGTAGTTGCTCGGTGTTGGCAACAGTGGATCACAGAAGGTAGAGTGTACCGTCGCGGAGGGTCAGGACGTCCCAGTAACACAAATGATCGCGAGGATCGTGCAATCAGAAGAGTGGCCACTTCGGCTCCAACAACGTCGCTAGCATCGATTCAACGCCACTTACCTCCTTCCAGACATCCAGTGCCATCAAGAGAAACCATAAGGAGACGACTGACCGAAGTTGGCTTGAGGAGCCGACGTCCGCTAAGACGCTTACCACTGACCCCACATCATAGGCAGTGTCGACTGGATTTTGCCGACCTCGGGCAACTTGGGTGTGACAGACTGGAGACGTGTCATCTTCAGTGATGAATCCCGATTCAGTCTCAGTGATGATGACCACCGCACACGTGTCTGGAGGCGCACCGGCCAGCGGTCCGATCCGGCATTTATTGTCGAGCGGCATACAGCAATTTCACAAGGTGTGACAGTGTGGGGAGCAATTTCTTGGGACACACGATCATCTTTAGTGGTTCTTCAAGGCACTTTGACAGCTCGCAGATACGTGGACGATATTTTAACGCCGATTGTGCTACCCATGCTATCAAGTCGCCCAGGTGCCATTTATCAACAGGATAATGCTCGTCCACATACTGCGCGACTCTCCCAACAATGTCTTCAAGGATATGACGTCCTACCATGGCCTGCCAGGTCACCAGATCTTTCGCCAATAGAGCATGTCTGGACGCGCTGGGAAGGCAACTGCAGCCGTCCCGAGATACAGGAGAATTAACTGCGCAGATGCAAAGACTATGGCAGGATCTTCCACAGGGGGTCATAAGTGATCTAATTGAATCGATGCCACGCCGAATTTCGGCTTGTATAGCTGCCAGAGGTGGCTTTACTACTTACTGATTTTTAACCTTTTGCAAGCTGTAACCGCTTAATAAAATGATATTTTGTTCTGAATTTTTAATCATTTGTTTATTTTCATATACACTACATGCATACCAAATTTCGTGAATGTAGCTCAATTTCTTCTGGGTGCATATATTTTTTTGCGACAGAGTGTATATACTTCATACATGAAATTTCAACACAATTGTTATTAAATGTTTTAGGGTATTTATTTAATCAAGTGCATGGTAAATGAAAGTATCAAATTTGGAGGATTCGTTACATTTTGCTTTCATTCGTGAATAATTTTTTAAATGCTGAGGCTTTTTTTTAAAATAAAATTAAAATACCGGTATAAATATATTTTGCGCATGTTGCGAAAGATGTTAGTAGTTAAACTCTGCATGGAGTTAGCTCTGAGATGTGAGTATTTATTTTTTGCAAATAAATGTTTAGATGAAGATTTAGATGAAATGTTTAACATCTTTTATGTAATCATCATACAAAATATCCAATTTTACATTTGTTTCTTTTTACGATGAACTCTTTTAAATAAGTTAATTAACATTTCATTAAAGTTTCAGACAATTCGATGAAATTTGTGTCTTATTATTCGAGGAATAAATACTTCAAAATGTTTCAATATATTGAATTTTAAAAACCTTAAACTTTTTAAAACATGAAGTAAGGTAATGTTATTTCATAAATGTTCTGAAATACAAGTTTTGTAGAACTGTGTAGGGGATTAATTATAAGCTGTGTTGTAATTTTCTTAAAGAAGTTTCAGATAAAAAAAAATGCATTTTTTTGATATTTTTTTTCTATTTAAAATTAAAAAATTAATAAAAAATTAAATAAGATCATTATAAAGAAACCCATTCACAGTTTCATGAGGTGTATTGTAGAGTATGTGGGAAAAAGTTATCTAAAAAATATGTGTATTCAAAAAAATTCTCAAAAATTTAAAAATCGTAAATTTTTTTAAAATAAAAATTAGATTGTTTCACACATTTTAAAATTTTTTATGCAAACTTATTCCGCAATATTATTTTATATAACACAATATAAAACTTAAATCATTAAAAATAAAGTAAAATTTAGATGTGTTACCTGAACTTTGCATTTCATTGCTATTGCCATTTCTTCGAAAAACATGTACTTACCCAAGTTTCTATATTGATTGAATATTAACGTCGCACTATTCAGCTACTCGAGGGCTTTTGGCGACGGTCCACGCAATTTTGAACCATGGTCAAGTGACGTGGACGACCCTTGAGCTGACATTCCCCTCTCCTAACTACCACATCACACCAACGGGAGGACGTTTCAGCTCTCAACAGATTTAACGTGCATCGCTGCCCTATACGGCGGGTCTTAAGTGGTACTGGGCTCGAACTCGTGACAAATCAAATCGTGATCCGATACCTATGCAACTCGGCTACCGCGACCTCACCAAAGTTTCTAGAATGAATGATTTTGAATATTAACGTCGCACTGTTCAGCTACACGAGGGCTTTTTGCGATGGACCACGTAATTTTGAACCATTGTCAAGTGACGAGGACGACACCTGAGCTGGCACCCCCCTCTCCTAACTGCCACACCACACTAACGGGAGGACGTTTCAGCTCTCGACAGATTTAACGTGCATCGCTGCCCTAAACAGCGGGTCTTTAGTGGTACTGGGCTCGAACTCGTGACAAGGTAAGCCACGATCCGATACCACTCGGCTACCGCGGCCACCCCAAGTTTCTAGAGGCCAGTGTATAGTTACGAAATTTTATCACCGAAATAAATCCGTATTCTGTAATAAGTTACTAATTGAAGTGTTAATTTATGTGGTGTAAATGTATTTAAGTACGTATTTTTTTTAGTTTCTTTTTTTTTACTTAAATTTGCATAAGGGATACCTTTAAAACAAAATATATTTATAATTTACTAATTTATGTCTATAATTTTGCTATAATAACAATCAGAACAATATGACTTTAAGCTGACATTGCAAATGATATTGATTTATATCGGGGACTATCCATATTGTACTAGTTTTCCTTAAAAAACGTGCACAATTACTAAATAAAATATTCTCTCATGCGGCATCATGAAAAATTGAATACGAAACGATCGACTGAAATCAACGCTTATTGTATATTCAGTCGGACCTTCAATTTACGAACCACTATTTTGCGAATTTCTATTTTTCAAACTTTTTCCGGGAACCAAGCACATAAAGCATACTGAAAAGGAATTTCTATTTATCGAATTTTCTACATAACGAACTTTTTTTCCGGGATTTAGCGATTTCGTTAAATAGAGGTCCACCTGTATATATACAGAAACGCAAAAAGTACATGTTTTGAAACAATAAAACACGTTTTTCGTACTTTGTAAAATTCTTCTTATTCATTGTAAAATATTTGTCTTCGCAAAAACTGATTGATTTAAAAAAAAAACCATTTTCCCCATTTTTGTTGTATTTATTTGATCAATTTTTTTCAGAGAAAATCACTGCAAGTTTTCTTTAAAAACAAGTTCATGCAAGGTTAATGTAAGCAAAAAATATGCGATAAATATTATGTATATCTCTGATAAATTTAGTAATAGAGATATTTTGCTATCTATTTTTCAACATATGTGCGACGAAAATATTCTTGAATTATTTGAACACGCTTCCGTTCGTTTCTATAAGCGTGGAATAAACATAAAATTTCTTTTAATAACAAAGATTTTTAGTTTTTTTTAAATATTATACGCTTTATTTTATTCGAAGATCATTCATGTGAATGCATATACAAAAAATAAGCTTCGAATAAGGTTTTACTTCAATTCACTTTCTTATTTGAAGCTTTCAAATATGACACTTTGAAAATTATTTTCAAATAATTTCTTTCAATGCTGTAGTAAAAACTGGATATGAATTTTTTTTAAATTGGTTATTTCTACGAATATAACAGCTTGAAAATTGAATTAAAAGGAATTTTATTTATTTAAATATTCCTCGCTAAATAATTTTTAAAATGTTGTAAGCAGAAAAAACTTAGTTTTATTTAGATACTGATTGATTCAATATCTTACTCTTTGAATCAATAAGAAAATCCTTGGTTACAAGCCTCGTTACATTTAATCATATTCAAATGTGGAGGACAGTTTCACACCACGCCAACACATAAGGACTTTCAGCTCTATTGCAGATTTAACGTGCATCGCCTGCCGAACATAATAAGATTTATGATACTCGGCAGGTGATGCATGGTATTACCGTGCTTCCTTAGTGGCGTCATGTACTACAATTGCTAATGAAGCGAAATTTGTTAGCGTATAGCATAGTCAATTTCGTTGACATAACTGTATTTTAAAGTTTGTTTCTGTTATATTTACGATTTTTAACTGTTAATTAACATGGCTAGTTCAGCAAAGAAACAAAAAGTGCAAGATAGTAAATATAACACGGAATTTCAAACTTGATGAACCGCGATATGTGGTATAATTAGTAAAAGTGACAAAGTATTCAACTGTTTCAAGAAGCTAGCTCGGGCTATTTTAACCACATATTTTCATCTACCTATGTCTGCGAGTCATTATTTTCAGAGATAAATAACAATCGAGACTCTCTTAGAAACTGTTTGGCAGAGGATTCCAATTTAGCCGTTATTTTGTTTAAAGTAACATCCTATACCATCCTAATATACGTTATTTGTCGTCTATATAATCTGTGGTAACAAAGGTCACACTGTTACTTTAATTTGAGTTGCACATGTAACTAAAACATTTACTATTATATAGTGCAAAATGAATTTTTTCGTAGTAAATAAAGAGTTTCGAGTTTGTTTTTTTCGTTAGTATTTAGTTTTAATATTTTCCAAATAATCACGTCAAAATTATTTGATGGCATGCCAATAACTCATTAAGCATTTCTTTAGAAAAAAATGTCACATTGATCATTGAAGGTTCGCCATCCCTGTGATAGGTCTTCACAGTGGCATCAGCATTCGAGCCCATAACTCGACAACGTCGATTGTGAATTTGAGACCTTGTCCACTCGGCTACCGCAGTCGCGATTTATTTTGAAGCTAAGTACAAATGTTGATACTTTTATCGGTCTGTGCTTTGAGGTTAACACTAATAATAATATTCCATCTGAAATACAAAGGAGAATTGGAGCTGCAAATAGATTCTTCTCAGATTAGATACCTTCTCAAACTGTAAAAAAAATCTATTTACAGCTCCAATTCTCCTTTATATTTCAGATGGAATATTATTATTAGTGTTAACCTCAAAACACAGACCGATAGGTTGATAAGGTATTTAAGTTCAAATTTAATGAAAAGGAAAACTAAACTGTAAATTCATAAATGTCCAATTATATAGGCCTGTACTCACACTCATCAGAAACTTGGACAATGACACAAAATGATGAAAATTTCCTTGGTGTCTTAGGGCTTCGGGTCCTAAGAGCCATTTTTGGAGGAACTCAGGTTGGTGGCATTTGCGACACATGCTCAAATTTGAAACTACCACGTCTTTAGGGAATCCGATGTTTTCCAATGCATAAAAAAAATCCAAAGAATTAAATCAGCTGGCTTAGTTATTAGAATGAACAAAGAAAGTTCAAGACAGAAAATCCTTTTGGACAATCCCAGCTGGAACAAGAACTAAGGGCCGACTTAACTTCAGATGAATTGACTGACCGTAGAAAAGGATTTCGTTACCATGAACTGCGAAAAAAGAGGTCTGGAGGAAAATTCTTGAGAAAACCGAAGCCGAACCAGGGATGTCGCGTTATTGAAGTACAGGAAGGTCATCGTAGGCAAAACTTGTTGAAAATGAATGCCCAGCGGTAAGACACCACAAGGTGTCCTTCCGAATTTTTGAATCGTATTTTATTATGGAATACTTAAGAGCCAAAAGTGGCAATATGAATACCCTTGGTTGCTAGACAGAGCTGTGTGATGACAGACTGAATTGCTTTATATGTTGGATTGTATTACTATAAGCAGGACTTATTGTATTACTATATGTTGGATTGTATTACAGAAAGAACAAACGGCATCATATTCATGTAAGGAATAAAGTTTTTTTATTCACAATATTATATTCACTCAGATTAAACTGAAATTACTACAATAAAACATAAAATCAGTGTTATATTAATTTTCTATATCTCTATTGAATGCTTGATAGCAGATTAAATATTCAGATTGACAGCACAGAACGCATTAAAAGATGCATCAGCATACTTATAACAAAAAATATACAAAATTAGACACATTTATTGTACATCGCAAATTAGTAATTCGTCACATTTTACGAAACAGAATGGGCTCAGTTTTCATAAATCATTAAGAAAGAAAGAGAAACTAATTTGGTTTTTTTACAACAAGTTCAAGTGTGGTAGCGGAATGCTGAGGCATACTCTCCTTATCTCTGCCACTCTGTTTCAAAACACATTGGTAAAGATCATTCTTGAATTCTTCTTTCCTATCCTCTGGGACATGAGGAACCAAAGCGCAAATGGAATAATACAGCCCTGTGAAAGGAAATCCAAATAAAATTACCAATTGCTGCAAAAGTAGATCTCATATGTTAACTTTATTTGATTTTTTATTAATATACAACACGTTCTATTAGAATCCTCTTAGTGGGCACTTATGAAATTATTCATATGATTAAAAATTTTATAATATGTTTATTCAAATAAGCTTAGATATGGATAAAGAAATCCTTTGTCTCATCTAAACAATGCTAATACTTATTTCCTTTAAGTATAATTTAGTTTCTGCAATAGATTATAGTAGTCAGCAGAGGAATATTGAGAGAGATTTTAACTAATTAAATTCTAATGAATCAGATAAAAATTTAACCAAGTGAAGTGTATTTATAAAAAGGCATTTAGTAAATACAATACTCATGTAGTACGTTATAATCTGAAAGGTCTAATTAGAGTTTAAAGGTCATTCTATTAAGCCAAGGATGCTGTTTGCGTTGGCAGATAACATGTCTTTTATAATAGAAAAAAATTTGTGCTGTAAATTCTCCGGAAATTGAATTTTTTATCATTTTATATGATAGTAATATTCCATTTCCAATTTTATTTCTTTATGCAGTACATTATTTGTGTTCCTTGTTTTCTCATTTAACCATCGCTCTAGTCCATTGGTTGGCCCTGTCATTGCGGTGCCTCAGATATTTTAATACGAGTTTTCCTCAATCTCCAGATATTTTAAAAAAGATTAAAAGTGACAATGTATTACTGAACTGGTAACCAAAAAAGAAAGTTTAAAATATTTTTTCTACTAAATATAAAACGTATACCACAACAGTTTTTAATAATTTATTTTTTGTGAATTTTTTTAACATCTTTTCTACCACAAAATAACAAAAGAAATGGATTACTTTTATTCCATTCCCACTGTTCATGTGTATATTTAAGTTATACAAGAGTAAATTTAAATCAAATTTTTTTTTGCATTTTCGTTGGAATAAAGGAAGGGCGCGAATGTCTGACTTCATTTACCATAAGTACAATTAGTGTGATATGCAAGTAGGAATATCCATTACTCTCCTCCAAATGTTGTAGAGCAAAAAAAAAATATTTATCTATGCACTATTCGATGAATGCATCCCCAATAGATTGATTCTCAATCTTGCACTCTAGAGCATCATGAGCAGCCCACTTGCAAATCTTTCCCACTACGACAACGTGAACATCGGCATCAAAAAGGAGTGTCGTGGTATGGTGTCTATTCTTGGTTGGAATCAAGCCAGCAAGCATCTACCATCGGGTGTTGGGGCTGTATGGAACAAACTCCGTGCTTCAACAAAATATGCGTGAATGGGAGGACCACTTTAAGCCAAGGCGCACAAGTAAACCAAAGTGTGCACCCCTAAACATCATGTACCAACATTCATCTTCCACATCCTCCACACAGCTTGAGCTAGCGTCATCCGACACCGCATCTTCGACCCTTCAAAAAGTGAGTTTCGTTAACATGACACTCGAGGCGGAATGACTGATAAAAACGAGCTCAGCCAAAAGGGCTTAAAGATACAAACCCGTCCCTTAGGAAAAAGGCTTATTGCCGACGGATCTTGTAATTTACGGTCAAGTGAGAGGATCAACTCTGAGCCGGCATTTGGCTCTCCAAACTACCACACCACGTCAACGGAAGGACGTTAAATAGTGGCTCAAAGTACATCAGCTCCTCAACACGGCAGGTCTTCAGTAGCTCTGGCGTTTGAACCCATACACACAGGTTACGGGTCTGAGACCACGACCACTAGGCTATTGCGGATATTGGCTTATTAACCATTTGGATCCCAAGCAGCGTGAGCGCGCTGTTGAGATTTTATGTCGAGAAAACCCAGTACATTTCGAACCTTATGGACAACTGACGTTGCGTTACCGATTGTTAAAGTCGCACACTCAGATTTACTGAAGCAAGTACATTACACAGCTCTTTTTAACGTATATATAGTACATTTTACAATGGGTAAAATAATACTATGGGATTCGTCGGTGTAAAATGAACAAAGTACTATCGTGCCGCTAGGTATTTTTCGCCATAAAATAAAGCAAGCGCTTTCATGCTGCTTTGGTCTTTTCATACTCATTCTGAGAAAGCGCGTTTGCGCTATTTGGGATTCTTCGATGATGGTGTTCAATATCCCTTGGGACTTATTAATTTTTAATTTAGTCTTGCGGATTATATTTGTCAATAATTACAATAATAAATATCCGAGTCGATAAATTCGAAATTACCTTTGACTATTTCATGTGAACTCAGTCTATTCACTTTTAATTCACTCTGACAAAAACGGACTTCGAATCCAATTTCTTGCACCATTTTTCGGTAATGAGTGGAATCGTATTTCTTGCGATTCGATTCTGGCACGTAGTTATAAATGCTCTGAAACAGTAAAAAATTGAGAATATTAGGGCAAAAACAAAAAACCGAAAAAAGCATATAAACATTTGTTTAAAGAAAAAAGGTATGATTCAATACACCCCCGCTTATTTCGTTATTTTAAAAAAAAAGAATTTTTTTCTTTTTTCTTTAATATTTACAATGGAAGTAAAAAATACGTATTGATCTGAAGTTGGCGATTTTTGTAAGTATTTAAAAAGATAACCAAACTATGGATGTTTACTCTGAATGTTAATTTTTATTTTTACCAAAAGTAAGATGCTAAATAATGTGTACATTCAGTACTTCTCTTTCACTGATTGTTTATTAGCCATAATCTTTACTTCTTAACTCTGATAAAAACTTTAGCATAAAAGCTCTACTTTAATATCTAATTCTCCACTTTATATTCAAGAATATTTGAGCTGTACACGAGCTTAAACTGAATTTTGATACTTAAACATGTAGAAAAATAGATCCTTGTTAAATATATTTTCTATAATAAAAACAGATGTTATAATTTTGAACAAATTTCAAGTGACGGGATCATATCCAAGATTACACCCTAATTTACTTGTTTCCTTGCCCACGCCAACGTGAATGTCTACGGTAGCCTAGTAGTTATGGCCTGTGTAGTGTCGAGTTGCGGGTTCGAACCCTGATGCCAATGAAGACCAGCTGTGCAGAGGGATTCATGCACGTGTTATATTCGGAGAGTTTGTGCCAGCTCAAGGGTTGTCCTCGTCACTTGACCACGCCTTAAAAATAAGTAGGTCCGGGGTCAAAAACTCTTGTGTCGCTGTAAGTGCGCGCGACGCTGTTAAACACTTATTCACGCTAACGTGAGGACAGTGAGACTTGACAGATTTAATGAGCATTATCTCCTCGTCATGGTGGTCTTAAGGGACACCAAGATTCAACGCCAAACACGAGTTCATTACCATTACTAATCAGTTAACACGGGCGTCTAATGATCAGATAATGTGTCAAACAAGAAAGTACATTTTGATACGCAGGTTTGCTTAAAGTTTTTATAGTACTAATGTGATTTGAGCAATTAAAATTTATAATTTCCTAAAGTATATTTGCATAAAGTCTCCTTACGTAACAAAATATACTCTGTTATTCATTCTCAATTGGTTTCTATTAGAACGAATTAAAAACAATTCTAAAAATGTTTCAGTGTATAGGAATTAGATTTCTACAGAGAGTTTTCAGATTATTTTAATAAAATTTAGAAACTTCCTTGCTCTTGAAAAAAATGATAGTATAACAAATATTTTATTAAGGAATTAACCCTTGCAAAATTACTACTCTCAGCAACGATAAACTAACTTTTGATTAAATTTAAATATACAAAAATAAGCTTTAAAAGGTTTTGTCACATATTGCGGACATGAAATACTTAGATAAAATTACATGACTGATCAGAGGATTAATTTCTAAGTGAAAGGTCATTCTAAGAATATCTACTTGAAAAAAACTTTTCCACTTCTCGGAGTATGTTATTTCCTCCACAGCATTAAAGAAATCGGAGTTCAACTCAAAATAAAGAGCTGCTTCGCCACCAGGTAGCAGCAAGTCATAAACAGTCTGAAAACTTTCTCTCTGGTTTTTAAACCAATTGAAGCAGTGGATGGAAATTATTTTTGAGACTTGTCCTTTCCAACTTTCAGTTGTCGATCTGGAACAATAAAAACCCTACATTATAAATATATATATAAAGAGGGTACTTTCGTACTATCACCACCATGTCAACTTTGAAAATAACACCAAATTTTTTTGTAACCCAGTTTTCATACGTATTGTAACAGTTAAATTGGCCACCATGCGCTTGTTTCATATTTTTCAGCTTGCTGCCATTCTAAACCTAAACGTTCGTAAATATGAAAAGTTTGGATGCTAAAATGCGAATCTGGTAATTACCACATTCTAAAATGATAAGATTTAATAGTATAATTAATAATATTATAATTATATATTTTTATTATACCATTAAAATAGTATTATAATATAAAAATAATGATAAAGTAAAAAAAGTTAAATAATAAAAAGTAGTTTTTTCTTTTGTTTTTTGGTTCTTATTTATAATTACCAATTATTTCTCGCATTGTATTTTATTACTATGCTTTCATTAACTCTCTTTCTTGTATGTTTGTCCGGGTGGACTTTTGTATAATTGATTTTAATTTTACTTCCTGATGAGCAAGATTTTAAATTTGGACCATAAGCTCAGAAGTGGATGATAATGCATGAAAAATGTGAAAAACGAAAAGGAGGAGAGAAAGTTGGAGAAAACGAAAGGGACGAAAAGAGAGTAAAACAGTAGAAATGAAAAAAAATGAAGAATTACATTTATTCTCTATATCAGTGCTCCGCAACCTTTTTACCGCTACGGACCGGTCAAAGCTTGATAATTTTACCACGGCCCGCTGAGGGTGGGACACGTTGATTGTTTATATTTTAGATTGTTTTGATTTAACAATTTTAATTTAGTTACATTTAAATATGCCTTCAGAATAAAATATAGTTACACCAAAATGAATAAAAGCAATTTAACGTGGAATATAAAGTGATTTCCGTGGAAAGTTACGCAAATTCAAGAGAGAGAGAAATGCACCATTTTAAATAAAATGGCAATAGTTTAATGTTCTTTACGCGACCTGGACCATTTGATCCACGGACCGGGAGTTGCGGATCACTGCTCTATACGATTTAAATTTTTACCCGATACAAGGCAGCTCTGACTCGCTTTTGTATTGATTTTATGGTTTATTCGATACAAATTTTATGATATATTTGTAACTAATTTCTCGATCAACTATGTACTTAAATATAGGTCACATCTAACTGATACATCGATTTTTTTTTAGTTTAGTCCATTATAAAAACATGGTACATTAATTTTTTTATTGAGAAATTATTTCGATTACGCTCTTCCTATTTCCCGTCAGCGTATTCTTTTAGGTTTTATTCAACACCGGCAATATGGTTGCGATAGTATGCAAGTACTAAAATGAGTTTGGCTCATATTTTTTTTAAAAAATATTCAACTCTTTAAGAAAATGTAAAATATTTGGTAATGTATTTTAACAGGTGAAATAAAATTTCATAAACAAAAGGAACCTTAAATTACTTTCAGTTACCCCTTTGATATTTTTCAGTTAGATTCAGGTGAATCTTGCTTAGGTAATTTTTTGGTAACTAGACAGAAAACATGTACAAATTAAAGATAGTTACTGTTAGTTGTTGCTAAGTTTACTGAATTTATACTAAAAACTGGACAGAACGATAGAAAATTGCTACAATTGGTGATATTTTGTCTGAAGGTTATAGCCGCATTTAACAGTTTCGCGCTCACTATCGACTTACCGAATTATACCAGTGGGGCAGAGAAATACAGGAAAGAGAAAAAAACAGAATTTCTGCTACTAAGAGAAGTAGCACAGCGATTCAAGACGATGTAAACCTTATTAAATATATGCGAAATGATTTTAATGAGATTTTCAATTATGAGATCTCACTCATCGTAAGTAAATAGAATGTTAAAAAGATGCATAAAAATTAAATTTAAAAAAAATCTTTTATTGCCAAGAATAGTCATTTTTCCAAGAATAGCCAGTGTCCTCAAATAGTATGCTTTAGTTATATAAAATGAATTAATTTAGCATAAATGTGAGACATTTTACATTGAGATAGATACGTTTCCTAATATTTATGGCACTTAAGTTTTTATTTTTATTTTAAAAATCTTAAAATGGTGCTAAGCATTTGTATTCCTTCATTTCGTTCCTAAATTATAATAATTTCTTAAAAATTTAAACAATGATATTTTGTCCTTTATAGAACATCTATTTTATAACAATTTTACTTCTTTTAAGAATTAAAATTTATTGAATTTGGCATGGGAAACTTGGAGTCTATTTTGCTTAAATATGTGCATGTTTATAACCTCCAAGTCATTTAAGGTACCTGTCTTCGAAATCTCCAGCATGGTATTCCACTTTTGGATGAGCATTCAGAGTTCTTGCTTTTTCAATCATGCTTGGTAAATAATCCAGGGCAACGATTTTCTTCACTTCCTGGAAGAGTGGTAAAACCCATTTTGTCGTTACTTTTCCAGGTCCGCAACCGACATCCATAACCAAGTCTTCAGTACCGTCATTCCATCCGAGTTCTTTCAATGTTACCGTTATGAAGTGAACTACGCTTTGCAATGGTTCACTTCTCGCGTACCATTCAGCTTCAAAATGCATCTGTATCTATACAAGATATTAATTTATATGTTTAGTTAGTTTACTTTAAATGAATTCATGTTCATGTTTATTAAAGAAAGGTTGAAAACGTCACTGTACAATTTACAATATAAAACTAAATTTTTTGAAAAAAATATTTTAAAATTTGAAATTTCAGTCGTTTTAGCTTAATTATTGAAAAATACTGGTTGATTGATTGAATATTAACGTCGCACTGTTCAGCTACACGAGGGCTTTTGGCGACGGACCACGTAATTTTGAACCATGGTCAAGTGACGTGGACGACACCTGAGCTGGCACCCCCCTCTCCTAACTACCACACCACACTAACGGGAGGACGTTTCAGCTCTCGACAGATTTAACGTGCATCGCTGCCCTACACGGCGGGTCTTTAGTGGTACTGGGCTCGAACCTGTGACAAAGCAAGCCACAGTCCGATACCTATACCACTCGGCTACCGCGGCCCCATTGAAAAATACTGGACTAAACAACGTAGGAATCAACATCTAACGTTGCTACGCAAAAGAATCCTTTTTCTCACACGGAGAGAGCACGAGTATTCCCCCTACACACACACACAATTACTACTATTTTAGTTCATTCTCTCCCTATACATATGTAATAATTCCCTCCAGCATCCCTTTAATTAACTATTTTTTAATAATCTTTAAATAAACTTTTAATTCTTAAGTTCAAAACTAACGCCCTAATTAACTAGTATTATTACCTTATAAATCTCTTACCCACCCATTTCAACTAATCAAAGCTCTTGTTACAAAGGAGAGTCACGCGGTATTCACTGCCTAAAAAAGAAAAAAATCTTTTGGGATGCCTCTTTTATCTCCGCCTCGACATCAAAATGTAGAAATAGCTGCTGCTCTTTTATCCTTTGCATGCATGTGCCGATATGCTTATTGTGAAGTCGCAACGTCTTTGTTGCTTCATGTGAAAATAAAGAGTAAAATGAAATCAGAAGTTCTCCGCTTATTTAGAAACAACCAGTTGAAATAAACTAACACCACCAACGCTACATATAAATATTTATATATCTTGTACAAATTCTAAATCATTAATAAAATACTTTCTGTTCATCCATTCAAGTTCAAATACTATACTTTTTTTAAAACTTGTAGTGGATGACACTTGATGTTAATTTTTTAAATATTAATTCATTAATTGAATTAAAAATGAATAAATAGTAGCAAACAAAAATAACAGTCCAACTGCATATATAGAAAGGAAAATGGTTCATTGTGTCCCTGTAGTGCAATGGATAGCGCGCTGGACTTCTAATCCAAAGATCGTGGGTTCGAATCCCACCTGGGATGGCTTAATTTCCAAGACTGATTTTTTTTACTATACTATTTTATTAAAATAATTAAATTTAATAAATGAATAAATAGTAACAAACAAAAAAATAGTCCAACACCCTATATAGAAAGGAAAATCGCTTTCTATTTTGCCACTTAATGTTGTGCTTCTGCCATACGTTTATACATATTTATACTAATTGTAACTATTTAATAAAAAGTAGCTAAAATAAAATTTTCTTTGGTGACCTAAATGGGAATTACTTGAAAGGGATTTTTTTTCTTGTTTTCTTAAGGAAGCATTTTTCCCCACAAGATTCTTAGGGAGGAATCATATTTTCAATAATAAGGTATTTTTTAAAAGAAATATACTTTATCAGTTTTAAGTACAAGATTTTCACAGAAAGGGTTTATATTTATCAAGAGGTGGTGGCGATAGGCTAGTGGTTATAACCACGGACTCATGGGAGTGCCATGAGTTTGAGCTCTTGAGCAACTAAAGACTGCCGTGTAGAGGGAGGCTGTGCATTAAATCCGTCGTGTCTCAAAGCTCTTCTGTAGGCGTGGTGAAGAGGTTTAGTGGTGGGGTGCCAGCTGAGGTGTCATCCTTGTCTCTTGATGGTGGATCAAAAATGACGAGGTCCATTACAATAGCCCTTATGTGCAGCTTTATAGTCAGTAAACACTCACTCAATCAGAAAGTAAAGTTCCTTAATTTTTTGTTTTAAGAATTTCAACTATACAATAGATAACTTACAGTATATATGAAGATGCACATTTACTCTATTTTTCCTGACGATTACTTTGTTTATTGATTTATCGAACCATTAGAGCAAGGATTTAAATCCCTCGTAGTGAAAAAAATGTGTTCTGATGATGAAATCCACTGTTAAAGGTTCTTTTAACGCAGCGATATTCAACCTGGGGCCCATTGGGCCGTTTTTAGTGGCCCAACCATGGTCCATTGCTCTGAAAATTTATAAAAATTTGTTGGGAAATTCTTTAAGAAATCAAATATATCATTTTTGAATTTTGCTGTTGATGTCGCATTGGTGCGAATTAATATTTCTTCTTATTAGTGATAATAAACAATGGACCAACCATTTTATGAATGGAACTAATTTTTAACTGCCTTTCATATCTTACAAGCGAAAAATATTCGAAGAAAATAAGTTGCTTCAAGATGATTGGGAAGTATACCGTTTTGTAGTGAAAATCAAGCAAGGATCAGTAATTATTTGATTTGTCACAAAAGTCTTGTATTTAAAAAAAAAAATATCAATAAACAGGAATGTTCAATGACATGTTTCCCTCAAAGAACTTTTTCAAGAGAGGTGATAAAAATAGGTATTCTTGAATATTCTTTACAACAGCAAAAATGTGTTTTATCAGTGGTAATATCACTGTGGTAACTAAGGCAACCTATGAAATTTGTTATATTATTGGTAATTATATGAAACCGCTTCCTGATGCAGAAATTGGGAAGGAGTGGTTCTTTAATGCTTCCAAATTATAAAAATTCAGTGACAAAAATAAAAATATATAATAAATAATCATTAATAAAAGCAAAATAAGAGTCATTATTTTCATCAACTTTCTACATTTTAAATTTTCTATATTATGTTGGTCTTAAACAATTCCCCCTCCCGCTCCTCCATTAATCCTCATGTTGCGGCCCACGTGAAATAGCCATCATATGTATGCGGCCCACGTGAAATAGCCATATGTATGCGGCCCACGTGAAATAGCCATATGTATGCGGCCCACGTGAAATAGCCATATGTATGCGGCCCACGTGAAACAGCCATATGTATGCGGCCCACGTGAAACAGCCATATGTATGCGGCCCACGTGAAACAGCCATATGTATGCGGCCCACGTGAAACAGCCATATGTATGCAGCCCACGTGAAACAGCCATATGTATGCGGCCCACGTGAAACAGCCATATGTATGCGGCCCACGTGAAACAGCCATATGTATGCGGCCCACGTGAAACAGCCATATGTATGCGGCCCACGTGAAACAGCCATATGTATGCGGCCCACGTGAAACAGCCATATGTATGCGGCCCACGTGAAACAGCCATATGTATGCGGCCCACGTGAAACAGCCATATGTATGCGGCCCACGTGAAACAGCCATATGCGGCCCACGTGAAACAGCCATATGTATGTGAAACAGCCATATGTATGCGGCCCACGTGAAACAGCCATATGTATGCGGCCCACGTGAAACAGCCATATGTATGCGGCCCACGTGAAACAGCCATATGTATGCGGCCCACGTGAAACAGCCATATGTATGCGGCCCACGTGAAACAGCCATGCGGCCCACGTGAAACAGCCATATGTATGCGGCCCACGTGAAACAGCCATATGTATGCGGCCCACGTGAAACAGCCATATGTATGCGGCCCACGTGAAACAGCCATATGTATGCGGCCCACGTGAAACAGCCATATGTATGCGGCCCACGTGAAACAGCCATCATATGTATGCGGCCCACGTGAAACAGCCATCATATGTATGCGGCCCACGTGAAACAGCCATCATATGTATGCGGCCCAAACAGCCATCATATGTAAAAACAGCCATCATATGTATGCGGCCCACGTGAAACAGCCATCATATGTATGCGGCCCACGTGAAACAGCCATCATATGTATGCGGCCCACGTGAAACAGCCATCATATGTATGCGGCCCACGTGAAACAGCCATCATATGTATGCGGCCCACGTGAAATAGCCATCATATGTATGCGGCCCACGTGAAATAGCCATCATATGTATGCGGCCCACGCCATCATATGTATGCGGCCCACGTGAAATAGCCATCATATGTATGCGGCCCACGTGAAATAGCCATCATATGTATGCGGCCCACGTGAAATAGCCATCATATGTATGCGGCTTAGCAGAATAAAAGTTTGAGTACCCCTGGTTTAACGACATCGACTTAGAAAAAAGTTTATCTACCCTCGAAGATATTTCTTACGCTTAGGGAATAAGTAATAGACCAAAGGAATCCAATCGGAAAGGATGCAGCAGAAATTTATAGTATAAAGAATGCTAAAGGTTTCGCGTGATTACGGTTGTACGTGTTATCATGCAATAGCAAAAGCACCCGATATTTTTTTGGATGAATAGCTCCTATAAGTTTTATAAGGCTGGTCTGATAGGAGAACTACAGTAATTTGTTAACCAAAAGAAGAATATTCCCCATCACAAAGAGCATTCATATTTCTCAAAATATATTTTCCATCACTACTTTGGCATAATATTTGATGTTTTGAATTTTTTGATAATAGCAGAACTAAAGTTTCTCCATGTTATATCGATTCAGTTTTTCTGTGGACCAAGTGTCGACAACCTTAAACCTGTAGCGTGCGAAACTAATATATCATTGATCTGATTCGGGGTACACACAGTTGGAAATATTTTAAACAGATCAGTTTCCGTAGCAGTGCCTGCAGAGTTAAGGAATAGAGATCAAGTATACAGTTTTATTACAAATTAATTATGCACCATTTAAAGATAGTGATTAATAAAAAACAGACAATATAACTCTCTAATCCTTGAACATAAATGAAAGATTAAAATTGCATTTATAATGTATTATATAACTTAACATTATCGAGATTAAAATAACAAATAAACAGCATAAAATATTTCTACAATATACACACAATCAAACCTCTATTTAATGAACTCACTAAGTCGCAAAATAAATTTCGTTATGGGGAAAATTAGTTAAGGGGTCACAGGGATGTTAAATTTCTCTAGAGGTCTGAAAATATAAACAACTTTCAAACAGGTATAATTTTTTAAAATTTAAGTTAAATAATTTGAATCTTTTACACATTACTTATAAAAGAATGGGGCTTCAGAAAAAAATAAAATGTTTAAAATATAATCATAATTTTAAAAATTATAAGCATATGAAAATAAGAAACTTTTCTATAAGAAATATTTATTAAGTTTTACGTCACGCATGCTATTTTCTAAAAGAGTAGGTTTAATTACTATCTGTAAGTTAATTTATAAAGACAAATGTATTCTTAATACTTTGTAGCTACTTTTATATAAATAGAATAATATCTTACATATTTTAATAAATAAAAAATATACATTTTTAAAAAAATATTTAAAAAATTGCAATATTTTACTAATATTTTGAAATACAAAATATATATAATACTAAAATTAGGTAGGGCTTAAAGAGTATGATGCATTGTATAATTCTATAAAGTTTTATACATCAGAGGCTAATATTTTAGAAAATAGCGTGCACAAAGCAAATAATTCTTAATATTTATTATAGAAATTTCATATGCTTATGACTTTTAAAATTATTATTATATTTTAAACATGTTATACTTTTCTGAAGCCCCTTTCTATTTTAAATAATACGTAAAAGGTTCGAATCATTTAATTTAAATTTAAAAGAATTATACGCGTGTGAAAATCTTTTATATTTTCAGACCTTTAGAGAAATTTAACACCCCTGAGATAGAAGTTCATAGAGTTTATAAACCACAAAAAACAAATTCTAAATTTATAAACACTATATATTAAAAATAATTATCCGCAATTTTTTGTAAAGTAAAATCTATGGTTGTGAGATAGTCTATTAATTTTAGTGTATTTTGCTTTTAAGTGACACAAAAGGATAACACCCAACAAGCACATTTATTATTCTCGAGAATGGCAAGACCCACTTGTGGTTCCTAGCCTGCTGGAAACTGTACAAGCGGGGTTGCCAGATACAGTGTAAATGATAAACATTAAAATTCTACAGAGCCAAGGTGAATGTTAAAGGTTTGTAGTCGATGTATAATAGTACGCGCTCCTCGATCATATGTCGGAAATACTTAAAAGCAGAATAAGCTGCCAGAAGTTCACGGTCAAAAGTACTGTACTTAGTTTGAGCTGGTGTTGGATTTTTAGAGAAAAACACTATAGGTTTGAAACCAACGTTCTTCAAACAATATAAAATACAAATTCTATCAGTTTTACTGGAGGTATTTTAAAATTATGACAAAAAACATGTTTATCTCCTTAATTGTGGACATGTGTATATGTAGAGTTTTTTTGAAAATAAATATATTACAGCTTCCTCCAAACTGAAAAAGTATGCATTTCTTACTGACTCGTGATGGCTGAAATATAATATTGTCCGTCGTGTGAAAACTCCAGAGCACGCCTCAAATAAATGAAGTGGCAGTAGCTCAAAATTAGATAGCTTTTTTTCTAGACTGATATTCAGTCCTTCCACGATAATTAATGTTCAGCAATAAAAACTGAATTATTGTTTACATATATTCTTGTAAGACAACGTTCCTTTGACTATGGTTGATATAATGAGGGTCCTCTTCTTGGAAAAAAATTTCCAAAGTTTGATATTTCAGAGCAGTCTGGATGCGGATAGATTGAACCATCTGCTGTGATTAGCGAACTAGATTCTAGTAGAAAAGTATATACGATTCAATGCATAAAACATGACCATTATGCAGCAGCATCTAATAGAAGTTGTGGCATAAACTTCAAATTTATTACGAACTTTGATTTTATACATAATGTTTAGAGGCCGCGGTAGACTACTGGTCAAGGTATCGGATCGTGGTTGGCATGCCACTAAAGGTCCACCGTGCAGGGAAGCGATGCATATTAAATCTGTCGAAAGTTCAAACGTCCTCCCAGTGATGTGGTGTGGTAGTTAAGAGAAGGGGTGCCAGCTCAGGTGTCATCCTCGTCACTTCACCATGGTTCAAAATTAATAGGTCCATCGCCCAAAGCCCTCTTGTAGCTGAACAGTGCGACTTTAATTTTCACTCACTTGCTCACTCATACATACTGTTTAATTCAAAGTGACCTTTTTTAATTCCAATTTTGAATTGGAATTCCACAGGAGAAAATCTCAGCCAACTCTCGTTATGGATGAATGTTTTAAAATGTGGGATATTCTCTAAGCATTTAGTTTTATTTATGTTAGATAATGCTACAGTAATGAAGTTGTTATTTATAAAAGAGGGGGCAGGGGTAAAGAGTTATGGACTGCTCGCATGTTATTAAATGCGTTTTTCGAATAGAAAAGGGTGCTCTTTCTTCACCTTTAAAAATTGATGCGATGCTTGTAAATACATTCTATTATCTATAAAGTTTTCAATGAATGCGCAATAAAGAAGCCTCAACATTTTTAAAACATCCATGTACTAGATGGTTCTTGATGGTAGTCTAGATGACAACTTACTTTTTCTTTAACTTTTATATGTGTGTGCGAGTGAGTGAATATTAACGTCGCGCTGTTCAGCTACACAAGGGCTTTTGGCTACAGTTCACGTAATTTTGAACCTTGGCTCAGTGATGTGGACGACACCCGAGCTGGCACCCCCCTCTCTTAACTGCCACACCATACCAACGGGAGGACGTTTCAGCTCTCGACAGATTTAACGCGCATCGCTGCCCTACACGGCGGGGTCTTAGTGGTACTGGGCTCGAACTCATGACATGCCTGCCATGATCCGATACCCTGACCACTGGGCTTCCACAGCCCCTTTATATGTGTGTAATTCAATTAACATAATTTAAAAGATTTAAGTTATATCACAGTATTTTTATAGAAATGGCTTCGAGTTTTTACCATGTTATATCTAATTATATATACGTCTTTAAATTTACTTTAGAATATAAATCGTCTGCACAAAAGTAGAGTTTTTTCCTCGGTAATTTTCTTCGCATTGTTTTTAAAAAAATATTTGTATGTCCTGCAACGTAATTTAAAATTTTAAATTTTGATTAAACGTTATTTTAAATTTGCTCGAAATGTCGATCACATGTTATTTTATGCTTTATCATTTTCTAAAGTGCTCAGGTGTACAATCCAACTACCTAGACCATTCCCTCCTACCACAGTCACCTATTAAAAAAGGAAGAAGCAACCCCCCCTCCTCCTCCTTACTCATAAAATCCACAAATCCCTTTCCATAACTACTTCTCCAGAAATATAATAAATAACTGAAAAGTTTTAATTAAGACAGTTTATGCATGAAATCGAGATATACTTTTAACCAAAGGAATTTAAGAGGACCCGTAAATAAAATATTTCATTACACAAATGTCAACATTTTTAAATGAGAGATTTATTCGAATACAATAATACCCCAAACTAATGTGATTGGTGGGACTGCGGGATAACGCTTCAGTCGGGGAATAATTTTTTATGTAAATGCATATAAATTTTTAGTTGAGACCGAAGACGAAAGAAAAAAATGTTCAATAAAATCTTAAATAACACAAATACAAAATCGCAAACCAAAGTTATTTTAATGTAGAAGATTTCAAAGAAATCTAACAAGTAGTATTCCGGCTAAAAAAATGTTTTCCCCCTCCTACAAAATTTCCTCGTAGCAGCTAATAAAGTTTTTATTCCTTGTTTTGTTGAGAAAAAAAATACTCTTCGTTGAAGTCTGTGTTTTCTAAAATTTATTACCCTTTTTCAATTAAACTGAGACTTTCTGACAAATTCCCAAACGACATTCGATCTTCTGATTGAACTGGGTCTAAAAGACTCAAGTTCTTCAATACTTGCTCGTGCATTTCTACGAGTTCCATTGTCAGCTCCTAATTGGGGGAATCCAACAACTCTTGAACGTCATTACTATCCACTTCTACTTCTAAATTTACTTGTCTGGTCAAAACGACAACATCTTCGATCTAATTGCTTATTTCATCATGCTCTGTTACTAATTCCGCCTTTCAGTGATGAAAAAAAAACCCGAATTGACGAGATTTGAATTCCGAATTCGCGTAAGTTGGGGTAGCGTAAGAGTCGAGGTATTACTGCAGTTTTTCTCAAACTGTGGGGCGCGCCCCCCTTGGGGGCGCGAGCCTATTGAAAAGTCGAAAACAAAAGATTTAAAAAAATTATTCATTTACTGAAGGTAAACAAACAAAATACATTCTGACATAATAAAAAATAAAATACATCTACACTGATACATTACACTTATAAATAGATCAGTGCTACTAAATGCATTTTATAATTAATTTAAGAATTCTAAGCCAAGAACATGTTTATTAATTACCAGTGACCCCATGGGTTTGTCATATATATAATTTATAACAAAAATTAACACTTATCTTGATAATTTTTGTACGGTTTATAATTAAACCTTGACTGCCGATCACAAGTTTCGCGATTTGCATCCCAATGCCAACCGTTTTCCACGTAGGCACACATATGTGATGTACTGGGGGAGGAATAAAGGAGCAAAAATAATCTGGAATAAGTAAATCCTTCGCAAACATTGTCAAGGTCATTTTTATTGCATTCCAAAGTCTTGGAATAATTTTACGGATAGCAGTGCACAGAAAAAATCGTACTTCGGAAAGACGCATATATACGTCTGGAGAAATAAAGGCTTTGGCTTAGCGAGACGTTTACACACACGGGGACGTTTATATTGAGAGGTTAAAGTCGTATCGTAGTTTTAGCGTCAAAGTATGGTATTAATGAATTCAGTACATTGTTATTGTATGGGGGGAGGGCGTGATGGAAATAATGATTGAATATTGGGTCGCGAGTATTGCAACTTTGAGAAGCACTGTATTTTACTAGCCAAGATATTACTAGCCAAATATAACACACTGAAACATACTCACAGTTATAACGGTTGAATCGTGAAGGGAATAGCATCGAAAAGAGTTGCGTTCAAGTTAAAAAATTCCACAAGAACAAGAATTGATTATCAACTTATCTTTATTCCGAGATTCGAATAACATATCTTACGAATATAGAAAAAGTTGTTGCCAGATACTTGAATGTAAACCTGATGCAGGTGGAAAAAAAACTGTTGCCAGATATTTGAATACCGCTCTATTCAAGTAGACAGATAAAATGTGTTCAAATAAGTTCACAGATAAAATAAATGGAGATAGAATCATGCGATAATCAATGAAATATGATTCAGGTATCACATAAACTCGACAAGTTATTTACATAGATAAGCAATAATAAAATTACTGAGACACATAGATTAAACGTCAGTTTATAGTCAGACTAAACATTTTTAGCTAAAATATAATACTATCTCTAACGACGGGATAATAGCCTTTTTTGCTCCATATCCCACAAAACCTGTAACTGTAACTGATCTTAAACGACTCTTTCAAAAGAAAACAACAGCAATTATAATAACAAAACCTATGATAATGTATTTTATTTCTCGGCAAACACATTTATGTATGAATATCTAATACGCAATTTATAAGAAAATATTTTCAAGCAAGCTTTGATTAAAGATTTTGTATCAATTCCTGTAAATAATTCGTGACAAGTGTCCTCAGACATTTAAATTCCCTTCCTACGCTTCAATAATGTACTGTAATATAAATTTCGCAGTATTTATTAGTCACTCGGGGCTTATGTATCAAGAATTTAACTTTATTATTACCTTTTTTCATTAAAATTTTTGTACTATTTATGCACGAATATAAAGTACTGATATAAAATATTTTCTCCAATTTTTATTGTTTTCTATATATAAATATTTTATTTACGTACATCGAGTGTGCGTATATAAAATATTATTCTAAAATTATTATTTTCTAAAGTAAGTTTAGTATTTTCTAAAGTATTTTTTCTTTGTCATAAAAGTTTTATTTACTTATATCAAGTACCGATATAAAATTTTTAAATTTTTTTTTTTTAAAAATCAATATTTTACGTACGTATACCAAGTACGCACATAAAATGTTTTTCTAAAAAAAATATTGTTTTCTAAATATAAATTTATTTTTAGCTCTGCACTATATACGCGCCAAAAAAAAGTTCCCGATCATATCAACACAGAATGGTCCGATCAAAATATAAAACGATTCGAAAGATAAAATTTATTGAAAACAACAAAACGATTGTCTGTGAATTTCGTAACGAAATAGTTATTTCAGTACACATGCAATGACTCCTATCAGTACACATGCAATGACTCCTATCAGTACACATGCAATGACTCATATCAGTACACATGCAATGACTCCTATCAGTGCACATGCAATGACTCCTATCAGTAAACATGCAATGACTTCTATCAGTACACATGCAATGACTCCTATCAGTACACATGCAATGACTCCTATCAGTACACATGCAATGACTCCTATCAGTCCCCATACAATGACTAGAGTGATTAGCGACGCTGACTGCTGTGTCGTAGGTCCTGGATACGAATCCCGAAGAAAACGTGGGTGTTTGTAAATGTATAGTGCCTTTGCGACATATATGTACTCTAAATAACCATCGAGCCGTAACTCCTCTAGTGAAGTTGGTTGAGGCGAAGTGAGGGGGGAGGCTCCTGACCCCCATGGTGTTTCCCCACTAACTTGGGGTGGAACTGAATTAAAAATCATGCTGTCAGCTATATGGCGCTTAAGGCTACGACCAACGACAGGCGTACCTCTAGAAGTCCAACTTGTCTCAGGCTCTGGCAACTTTCCTTCCTTCCCTTCGGGAAGGACACGAGAACACCACAACGACAGTACACACACAAGACAAAGAGACATTTTGAAAAGTTCCATAAAATCTTGACTTCGCAACAGACAAAGAAAGGAGGGAATACTTTTTTTAGATAAGATAAAAAAATTATGAATCACAACCTGACGTTAAAAAGGTTTTTTGATCTCAAAAGTAAAAAAAAAAAATTATAACACCTACTTCTATCAGAAGGAGAGTTTGTAAGAAAGATATTTTTAGAATATAATGGTGCTTATATATAATTTTAATAAAATCATTGCATTCTAAAATCTTCAATTTTCATTAAAATTTTAAGATTTTGATGAATGAGAGTTATATTACCACGGCACAATGAAGCAACGCGAGGGCAATTGGTGATGGAACTCGTAATTTTGAGCCTTGGTCAAGTGACGAGAAAAGCATCTCAGCTTGCACCCCCTCTCCTAACTACCACACCAACGGGAGAACATTGAGCCTCGACAGATTTAACGTGCATTGGTCCCACTCCATGGCGGATCTCCAGTGGTACCAAGACTCGAAATCGAGACCCTCCGACCATAAGTTCATGACCACAACCTCTTGGCTACCACAGTCTCTAAGATTTGAAAAAGACTTGAATAGAGAGTAGTCAAATGAGTTGTCTAACTATATTTAAAGATCATTTATTAAAGTTAGAAAGAAATATTTCTTCGCAAGCATATAACGGTTCACTCCTAGGAGAGCCCACACCCTTGGCGCGAATTACTTTGGTTGGCGATAATTGCGCCATCTTGGTAATCCTACTTTTAAACGCTACATATGGCAACCCTAACTATTTCTAGCATTTTCGTATTTTGTGTACGCGCATTTCGAATTTCATTTTGTTGTTGGGCTCCGGGCTGGCTGCGTGTGTGAGAGAATATACTTCAGAATGTTTTATTTTGTTGAATGCGAAAGGTAAGAAAGAATTGATTGAATGGTGTATGAAGGAAGGATTGATTGCTTCGAGTTATGAATGTCCTAAATGTAATGGTCGGCAATAAAACACTTTCTTCGAAATCATACCAGCCACGCCGAATGTATGTTCAACCATTACCTCGCAGAATAAATATGGTGGCGCTCACACGATCATTCGCTTAGCGCTGAGACCTTTAAGGCTTTTTTAAAATCTGTTGTTACGCTGAACCCTCCACTCGGAAAAGATCAGCAGTAAGAAAGTAAGTACTGTTTTTATACTTTTTATCTTAAATGTTTAATTTCTGTATTGATTACATATATTTTCATCACGCATCCACCTTGTCTCGCTATATTCCCTTGCCGCCATTCTCGGTTCCGCTTGGCGCCGTCTTGTTCTGACCTGGCGCTTTTTTCGGTTTGTCGCTAAGGGTGTGGGCTCTCCTAAGATTTTACCGCCTATAACTACTTATTTTCAAATATTTATCCAATTGCATTTTATGAAAGTATTGATGTAAATGATAAAATGCACTGTTAACCATTTTTTCTCGATGTAAATTGAATGAAAGATGATTTAATCAATTTAAAAACGTCGAACAAAAAGTATATCTGTATTGAAATTTTCAAAGAATTTTAAAATGCATTTAAAGAAATGACAAGATGGTAAATCTAATAGAGTGTGTGCCTAATAAACTCAATATGAGGTTTTATTTATTAGCCCGTACAAAATATTACACATTCTCTGATTGAATTCCATTGTATAATACAACGTGTTTCATATTGAATGGTACAAAAAGAAAACATTATTGTGAACGTTGTAATTAATATATTTAGAAAATTCAAATTTACCTCAAAACTACATTTATTCAAGTTTCTACATGAGTTCAATATGTGCTCCTCCGGTGAAATGACAAATGTCTACATGGTAATCAAGCTCCTGACACACTCGTGATAGCATATCCCCTGTGATGGAGTTCAACACTGCAGTTATCCGCTTCTTCAGTTCCTCTAAGTCCTGAGGAAGTGGACGCACTAACACCTTGTCTTTAACGAAACCCCAGAGAAAAAAATCAAATGGCGTTAGATCTGGTGATCTCGGCGGCCAATAAAGAGATGTCAAATCCTGTGGCCCAGCACGGCCAATCCAGCGATGGGGTAGACGTTCGTTCAGGAACTCACGTACTTTTTTATTCCAATGTGGGGGAGCACCCTCTTGAATGCAAAATGAATTCAGAAACAGCTTCTTCCAGCTAGGGGAGCAACCACTCAGAGAGTATGTCTTGGTAAATGTCCCCATTAATCGATTTTTCAGCAAAGAAAAATGGCCCAAAAATACAACTGTTTGATAAAAGCGCAGAAAACGTTCACCTTGGGAAAATCCCGCTGATGTTCTATTGTTACATGGACATTTTCCGTGCCCCAAAATCGCAAATTATGGCGATTAACTTTGCCACATAAGTGGAACGTGGCTTCATCGGTAAACACCAGTGTGTTCACGAAACCATTCACGTCGAGCTTTTCTTGAAATTTCACTTAGAAATTCATACGCAACGGTTTGTCAGTAGGTTTTAAAGCCTGGACCATCTGATGTCTGTACGGCTTGAATTGGAGCCGCTTCCGTCAAACACGCCACACCGTTGCGTGAGGGACAGCCAGTTCAGCACCTGCACGTCGCGTTGATTTTGAGGGACTCCGTAAAAACGAATCGCGAATTCTTTCAACCACTTCGGGTTTTGTTTCTCTTCGTTCTGTGCTTTTGCTCTTGCATAAGCAGTCGGTATCCTGGAACTGCTTCACCCACCTGCTTATGTTATGTCGATGCAGTGGTTCTTTACGAAATTTCGTGCGAAAATGTTTTCGCGCAAAAGTTACCGAGGAGTTTTGGCATATTCGAAAACGAAGTAGACTTTCTCCTGCATGGCTGACATTTTTTTTTAACAGCGCCTCTAGTAGCGAATTCGTCACACATTCGATAATTTTTCTCTGTTGCCAAATAAATCCTGTATAATTGTAGTAGTAGAATACATTTGTTTCGGCTGAATAAATCCATTACGGCAGCCACACTGCGCTATTCTTTTTGTACCATTCAATATGAAACACCCTGTACACCAGAAAGTTCTATGTACGAAAGAAGATTTAAAAGTACTTTCCAAAACAATTCCCTTTTTTTGTAATTAGTCACTAATACTGAGGTCCCAAATACTGTGATGGGTACAGTAGGTCTTGGCCCTCATTGGCTGTTGCTTGCTTGATTGATTGAATATTCACGTCGCACTGTTCAGCTACACGAGGGCTTTCGGTGACGGACCACGTAATTTTGAGCCATGGTGAAGTGATGTGGACGACACTTGAGCTGACACCCCCTCTCCTAACTACCACACCACACCAACGGGAGGACCTTTCAGTTCTCGTCAGACTTAACGTGCCCCACTGCCCTACACGGTGTGTCTTTCGTGGTACTGGGCTCGAACTCGTGACAAGGCAAGCCAAGATCCGATACCTATACCACTCGGCCACCGCGGCCACCATAGGCTGTTGCATCACTGAGTTTAGTCACTAACTTAAAAGCACAGTGAATGAGTGAATATTAACAATGCACTATTCAGCTATACGAGAGCTTTTGGTGACGGAATTCGTTATTTTGAACCGTAGTCAAGTGGCAGGGAGACACCTGAGTTAGCACCCCTCTCTAACTTCCACACCTCACCAATGGGAGGATGTTTGAGACTCGACATATTTGATGTGCATCGGACTAATTTGCACGGCGGGTCTTCAGCGGTACTAAGCTCGAACTCGATGCAGGCTAGCCTCGAATCCGTGACCTTGACCATTAGGCTGCCACAACGGAAAACTGATAGTCTGACTATTTCTGCTTAGCTCATCGAAATTTTGAAACGCTAATAAGAGTATGGAGACAAAATATAAAGTAATCAACAAAATATCGGAATAAATTAATACATTTTAATAACATAAAAAATATCATAGTTACATTTAGAGGAACAAACTAAAGCAAGTTAGCTTAAATATAATAAAGGATTGGATAACCAGGTGGGATATCATCACTCATTGGAATCCGCTCTCTCTCTCTCTCTCTGACGGTAAAAGCAGAGGCTGCGGTAGCCCAGTGGTTAAGGTATCCAACCATGGCAGGCATGTCACGAGTTCGATACCAGTACCACCAAAGACCCGCCGTGTAGGGCAGCGATGCACGTTAAATCTGTCGAGAGCTGAAACGTCCTCCCGTTGGTGGGGTGTGGTAGCCTAGGAGAGGGGGGTGCCAGCTCAGGTGTCGTCCACGTCACTTGACCATGGTTCAAAATTACGTGGTCCGTCGCCAAAAGCCCTCGTGTAGCTGAACAGTGCGACGTTAATCTTCACTCACTGACGGTAAAAGCAGTGTGTTACAAGTTTACGCTTCTGTTACAAATTTTTTGATTAAGTAAAGGCATTTGCATTTCATTCTTGGAAGTATAGCGTTCGTTACACTGTTATTTTTCATTGATTTCTGCAAGAAAAGCTTTGACGAATCTTTGGATTTTCGTTACACTGTTATTTTTCATTGATTTCTGCAAGAAAAGCTTTGACGAATCTCTGGATTTTCGTTACACTGTTATTTTTCATTGATTTCTGCAAGAAAAGCTTTGACGAATCTCTGGATTTTCGTTACACTGTTATTTTTCATTGATTTCTGCAAGAAAAGCTTTGACGAATCTCTGGATTTTCGTTACACTGTTATTTTCATTGATTTCTGCAAGAAAAGCTTTGACGAATCTCTGGATTTTCGTTACACTGTTATTTTTCATTGATTTCTGCAAGAAAAGCTTTGACGAATCTCTGGATTTTCGTTACACTGTTATTTTTCATTGATTTCTGCAAGAAAAGCTTTGACGAATCTTTGGATTTTCGTTACACTGTTATTTTTCATTGATTTCTGCAAGAAAAGCTTTGACGAATCTCTGGATTTTTGAGACTTTGAATTATAAAACTGTAAAAAAAAAATTGGATTGCTTTTTTTCACCTTAAAAGAGAATATTATTTTACCATGTACTTCCTCCTATTGTGACATTTACTGAAATGAGAGGGCTGATTTTCTAACTATAAAAAAATCGCTGATGTTTTATAGTGTTTTCAAAAAAGAATAATGAACTGTTCTATAAGCAGAGTAATTAAAAATAGCTTGAAAAAGATCTATGAAGATTATTTAAAGGAACACATTTGGGATAAGTCTCGGAGGGAGAGGCTAAATGAGATACTCGATCACCCGAGATGGTATGCGGTTGCTTTTTTTAGGCTGGAAACCAGGCGTCTTAGGCATGCACGGCGTAGCTGCCGACTGTTAGGTCAATGGATCAAATAAACACCCCTGCCAAGGTCAACAGCTTGTCGCCGAAGTGGTGACTCAAGAACACTCCTCATCTTGTTCATCGTGTTTCCGAAGACAACTTTTACCGCTGTTTTCACTGACTAAACGTGGTTTGACACTTTTTGTTCTATGATTATTTACTATCCACATGCTGCATACTACACTGAAGTGCGACTGAATTAGGGATATCTACCTAGTAACGAGTTGGGCCTCCTCTGGCCTTGGTAACGGCTGCCACACGACGAGGCATGGATTCAACAGATTTCTGGAAACGTTTCACGAGAATGACTTGCCTAATATTGGCCAAAGCTGTCCATAATTCAGTAAAGTTTGTTGGTACTGTGTGATGGCCTTTTACGCATTGTTCCAACACATCCCAAAGATA
>BMAU01001095.1:0-87500 GCA_019973935.1 Trichonephila clavipes | reverse complement strand
ACGTGTGGAATGTTGCATCACGCTCCACGGTGGACATATCCCGTACTGATACCTTTCTTTTAAGGTGCCTGCTGACTTTTAGATGCATTGTTCCATTTCTCCGTACGCAGATCAAATGAACATTTTTTTTCTTTCAGATGTTTCACAGCTTTTGTACTTTCCAGAACAATAAATATTCTTTATTCTAATTTCTGAACAGTGTGGCAACTATATTTTATCCTACTAGGCCTCATGTCTCGCTTAATGTTATGCTACATAGCAATTTGTGATCCATCCTTAGCAATTGTCCAGCAGTGTATATATTAATATATAGGCGATCCCCCATATTGTTTTTCTTCTAACTTATATATTTATATGTTCAATCAAACGTTCAAAAAAAGCAACCACTTCAATAGCTATTTGTTAATTTTTCTTTCATTTATTACTTACAGAAATTTGATTTTAATAAATATATATATATGTTTTTTAAAAGGAATATTTCTATTATTTCACCACGAAATTAATTCTTTGTTTTAAAAAGTACATCGTTTATTTAAGAAAATAAGTGGAATGGAACAAATTTCGAAAAAGGGAAATTTTTGACATAATTTTAGAAACCACTCACATTGTGTGCGTACACACACAGAGAGAAATGCTGGTGTCACGTGGAAAAGAGAAAGCCCGATCAACGCCGAGCTAAGCGGTGGAGGGGGGAAGTCATTTTGAAGATGAGTATTAGAAGTTCTGATTTTGTGAAAGAAAGGGAAAATTTATAACAGTAGAGGTAGCCCGTGCAATGCCGGGCCATGCATCTATTTCGAATAAGGGAAATTTTTTGACACAATTTTAGAAATCACTCACATTGTGTGCGCCCAAACACACACAGAAATGCTGGTGTCATGAGGAAAAGAGAAAGCCCGATCAATGCCGGGCTAAGCGGTGGGGGGAAGTCATTTTGAAAATGAGTATTAGAAGTTCTGATTTTGTGAAAGAAAGGGAAATTTTATAAAAGTAGAGATAGCCCGTGCAACGCCGGGTCATGCAGCTAGTTATTTTATAATTTACGTTACGTCATAAAATTGCGCCACATATTTTTTAAGTGTAAGCAAATTTAATCTCTGTAAATGAAGTGTGGAAGTAAAAATGTCTTCTGCATTTCAAATGGATAATGTAATACATGCTAGTATCTTTCTAAGCATATTTTGTTTTCGAAAAAAAAAAGTGTACAGGGAAAATATTTTATTTTATATTATTTTGATGATTTAACATCTTTTGATTTGTTACGATAGCCCAAAAGGATTTCTTCAAATCTTCATTCGTTATAAAAGTTATTCTTAAGCAGTTTATATAACCCGAATTTAGCGTAAAATGTGAAAATCAATTGTCTATAATAAGATGTTTATCACTAATATGAAAAAAGTAATCGAAATCTAAGTAAAATCTACGTAATTGTGATAATCTAAATAAAAAATAATAATAAATTGATGGCTTCTGAAATTTGCATTTCGTAATAAGTTGTTGTTTAAGTGTGAAACTTAAAATCCTCAGATTTTTACCATTATTCTTGAGAAGCTATCCGAAGCACATCTTAACTTAAAAACTTCACCTTCCCTGAGATGAAAGTAAGTGCATGCCTTTTTATACACTGGTGTTTCAAATTAAGAGAACTTTCAGATTTTGTCGATTATCTCTAGAGCCACTGGACAGATTTTAATGAAACTTCTTGCGTACATAGGGTTGATAAAATGTAAAAGAAAAAAATAACCATTCAATAGTTAAAATACATAAGCAGGATAATGCGTAGCTCTAATCGTAGCCAGAAGTTATAAAACAGCAGCTGCAAAATATAATAATAATAATAATAAAAGATTCAACAAGGGTTCCCTATAAACCGGCCTGACACTGGGATTTTATTACCGGGAATTAGGGAATTTATAAGTTCCTGCGGGAATTAATTCCACATCGTTTAGTAACTCTATTTTCAGGCCGTTGAATAGTTCTCGGAGGGTGAATGGGAGTTGCACGAAGGAGGTCTGGAGATCTAACGGGCCAATCCAATTTACGAATATCCAACCTTTTCAGAAATTCATCGACCTGAAGACCTCTACGTGCCTCGCGTTGTCACCCATTAAATAAAATCAAGGCCAACTGCGCCCATGAGAAAACGAGCCAAGATCTCATTCCTATACCTCACAGCAGTTCCAGAATCTCTTGCAAAAACATAGAGGTGTGAGCGGTCATCCTATGTGATGCCTGTCCAGACCGTCAAGCCTCCGTTACCGTAATGGTTGATTTCTCGGACATTGGAGAGCAGTTAGCACGGTTCCCTGGTTCTCTACATACATTTTTACCTTACTTTCATATGGAGAATGGCAGGGACCCGCATACCATTTATTCAATCTTCGTATGTAGATATCTTAATGGCTAACTTTTCAACAAGAGTGAAATTCTTCCCCGTGGAATCTTGAATCCAAAAAACATAATAATAAAGATTCATTAAGTGATTTGATATTTTTTTTCCTTTTTGAGAAGTTTTAATTCTTTTTTTATTAATATCTAATTAAATTTTCCATTATTAAAATTTGAAACAGAGAGAGAGTTTGTACCTAATATACGAAAAAAATTTAAAGGCTGATTATCTTATATTTTTAAATGATAAATTGATAAAAGTGCATGTGTAGTTTTTTCCAGTATTATTTTATCTTGTTTTATAAAAAGGTTTAGAAATATCGAACATTTAAAAATTGTTTCGATGTCCTACTATGTTTTAAAATAAAATAATTGTGCTACATAAATCACCCAAGAATCTTACTCCAAACATTGATGGTTGTCAAACGACTCCCAAAGGCTATTAAGAAATAAAAAGAATTAGTTATTAGTGACAAATCGGGGCAATTTGCATTCCGAAAAATTCCACAAAAACACTTAATACCGCCAAATTACAAATTTTCAGTTTTCGTGTTTTAAAATGAATTCCTACACACATTAAGCACAGATAAAATATTTACTTCAAATTAAATGATCCTATAAAAAACCGCGCAAAAACATTTCACATTTTACAAAAATCCTATAAGTAACCGAGAACCCCTTCTCAAAAACTTTTCATCTGTAGTTATTCTGACAGCCCAATATCCATTAACCTGGAGCACATGAACTGCGCATGGCGATTAAATCTTGAATTTTCTAGAAGTTAAAGGATAAACGCCAGATATGTCTAAGACAGGAGGCTTATACTTTTTGCCTCTTCCTTCCTACAAATGAATTTCAATTTTTTGGCAATATTTTTAAAATTAATTAAATCGTAACACAATAATTTATTTCAAGAATTATATCTGTGGTGCTTGTACTTTTGATAAGAGACTTTCGATGCTTTTTAAGAAGTGCGTGTAAGACTGAGGGGGGAAAAGCAGCATTATTCAAACCCATCTACCTGTTAGTGATAATAAATACCTCTTGGAGAGATACGTCAAATCTTGCTTATCCAGTTGAGGGGTATGTAACGGCAAAAACATTAAAGATCTTAACTGAACTTTTTTTTTTATTACTAAAAACCCTTTGCAAAAAATTGAATGATTTTAACTGCAATAGGCTACGTAATTCGAGCAAAAAATTTTAGTTATTCTAATAGTGAAATTTGAATTTTAGACACAGTATTGAATCTTAAGTTTCGGTTACAAGGAAAAAAACTATGAAAAAATGTAGAAACGGTAACATTTTGACTCAACTTACTTATGCATGATGACAAATCAAGTTTTTTTTATTAGTCATTTATTTTGTCCCTGAATAATACATTTCTTTTTCTAAAAAACAAATTTAAATCGTATGAAAAATAAAATAAAAGGAAAACTTATCTAATCTTGATAAATCTACACAAAAAGAAAAAAGCCATTAAAACTATTAACAACTCGAAGCTATTTCAGGGACTTGGTGCTTATAGGCGTACGCTGGTTGCTTTGAGAATACCCCATCGCTTTCGATGTTTTTATTAAGTTTTAAATTTAATTTAGTATATTGCCGCACGCATAAGTCCCGATACCAAGTCCCGATAGCCGAGTTGGCAGAGCGTTGGACTGAACTTCCTCAGGTCTCGGGTTCGAATCCCGGCCCCGGCAGATTTATCCAAAGACTGGAATTTTGTTCTCGTTTTTAATGTATTGTTTCTCTAGGTTCTAGATGAATCCAGATCATTCTTTAGAGTGCATACTGGGTATTTCTCGAATATTCCGAAGTGTATAAAAGCAGAGTTCATCGCCAGTTGGGCATGTTCTCAGTCCAGTGTTGTATCGAGCTCCCAGCGTTAGAATAAATCTAATTGTTTGTTTAATTGAACTGTGTGCTTCTTTCGAACTCCGTGACAAGTTTGGTGGAGGCGCGGGGGTACAATTACGTCAAACGTGGATAATAGCGACAACCTTCGCAGGAGCCTCCGGTTAAGAGGATTATCCCCCGAATTCGGACTGTTAAAAGAAAATAGTAGGAAGAGGACAAAAATGCCGACCGAGCAAGAAGCCAAGCCCGCTGTAGTAACACCTTCCTTACAGCAATGGAGGAGCCCATCGACCTTCCGAGGAGCGCCTGGGGAAGACCCTCTCAAATGGCTTAAAGAGTACGATCGAGTAGCCAACTTTAACAAGTGGGATGACATGATGTGCCTGGCTAACGTTTATTTCTTTCTTGACGGTACTGCGAGACAGTGGTATGTCAACAACGAAGACGCCTTAGATTCCTGGGAAGCGTTCAAAAATGGACTAAGTGGACTTTTCGGTGACCGTCAAAGATATACCAGAAGGGCAGAAGAACAACTAAAATGCCGAGCCCAGCGTTCAGGCGAGAGTACACAGTCCTACATACAAAGTGTATTAGGACTTTGCCAAGAGGTAAATCCTCTGATGAGAGAAGACGAAAAAGTGTCACACCTAATGAAAGGTGTTGCTGAGGATATTTATCAGGCCCTGTTGACGAGAGAAAATCAACGACACAGCAAGTTTTATCAAATGGTGCAACTATATCGAAGATATGAAGCAGAAGAGAGTTGGTCGACCGAGATTTGAAAGGCTTCCAAACGTCGTACCGGTTGCATCCCTGACGGATGAGACTGATTTGGTCTCTCTTATTCGCACAATCGTACGAGAAGAAGTCCATCGACTAGTTAACCAGACGCAAGAATCTTTGGACTCCGATCCCCAGTCCTTAGAAGAGATCGTTCAAGACGAAGTTGAAAGGGTTTTGGCCCCAGTGTCGACAAAACCTACAGAAACTAGACCACGACCAACATACGCCGCTGTAACCAGGAAATACAGAGCTCCTGTTCAGAAATTCCCACCTCAACCAAGAAAAACAGATGTGTGGAGAACGGCTGACAACAGACCTGTTTGTTTCCACTGCGGACGTCCTGGACATGTAATGCGCTACTGCCGAGAGAGAAAGGCTGTCTTTGACAACTCTCGAAACCGCCGACGGAGCTTCGACGACGTTGGCACTGAAGAAGAAATACGCCGACCAAACTCTTCTCGCCGTTTTACGCCAAGTCCCACGAGAGGCCGATCCCCAATACGTCGTTACAGATCCCCGTCGCCATATCGCCGATCCAGTCAGTCGCCAGGCCGTAGGAGCGAGGAAAACTAAACAGAGCGACCTTCCAAGGAGGTGAGGCCGCTTGTACTGGAAATCCTCCGTCGACCGCCAAGATGACTGGTAACCAACTAGACGTAATAATAGATAAGAAGCCGATACGTGCTCTAGTAGATTCTGGGGCATCGTTTTCTGTCATATCCGATAAGTATCGCCGATTTTTAAAGAAAGTTCTGTTTGCCGATGCCAAGAGCGTTATGCTGAAAGTTGCGGATGGAAATTTTGTTCGGCCGATAGGGAAATGTGTTTTACGTGTCCGTATAAACAATCGAGAACTGCCTTTTGAATTTATTGTTTTATCACATTGTAGCCATGACGTCATCCTAGGATGGGACTTTTTAGAGGCGTCTCAAGCCGTTATAGACTGTGGACAAAATGAACTTGTTCTAGAAGACATCTGTCGAGACTCCACAGCGCCTGACGCCTGGAATTTGTATGCCACCAGAGACTATACACTTAAGCCGCATTCTTTAACTAGAATAACAGTATCAGGATATCAAATCCGAGGAGACATAAATGTAGTTCTAGACGGCAGCAAACATTTGCTCTTCGAGAAAAATATTGCTACACCGTCCATGGTATCCACATATCGTAACGGAAAAAGTGATGTCTGGGTTACCAACCTGCAGTTCCGAAACCAAATCATCCCTAGAGGAATGTGCATAGGCCAAGCTGAACCACTAAATGAAGGGCATCTATGTGTTATTTCCGACACATCAGGTTGCTTGGATGACCAGCAAGAAACTTCGGAGTCACAGATGAATTGTTCGGTAATGATGTCACCCGAGTTAAGTGACGAACAGAGAAACAAGCTATCCGAACTACTCCGGAAATTTTCTGGGCTTTTCACGAAGACCGACAAGTCGACAGCCGCGAAGACGAATGTGAAACACAGGATTTTTACTGGTGATCATGCTCCAATCAACCAACGAGCCTACAGAGTCTCGCCGACTGAAAGACGCATCATTCATGAAGAGGTTCAGAAAATGCTTGATGAAGGTATCGTCCAACCCTCTGAAAGTCCTTGGTCATCACCCGTTGTGCTCGTAAGAAAAACAGACGGTAGTTGGCGTTTTTGCGTCGATTATCGCAAGCTGAATAGCGTCACGAAAAAGACGTTTATCCTCTCCTCGTATTGACGATACGCTCGACTGTCTGAAAGGTGCCAAGTTCTTTTCATCCATGGATCTCCGATCTGGTTATTGGCAAATAGAAATAGACGAAGCGGATCGTGAAAAGACGGCATTTATTACCCCGAAGGCTTATACGAGTTTAAAGTCATGCCGTTTGGTCTCTGTAATGCACCTGCGACCTTCGAGAGAATGATGGACAATTTGCTACGCCATTTTAAATGGACTATGTGTCTTTGTTACCTAGATGACATAATAGTGTTCTCAGAAACTTTTGAAGACCATCTTATACGATTAAGACTTGTTCTAAAATGTCTTCAGGAAGCTGGTCTTAAATTAAATTCAAAAAGAAGTGTCTTTTGCTACCCAAGAAGTAAAGATTCTAGGCCATCTTGTATCTAGTAATGGCGTTCGTCCCGATCCCGACAAAATAAAAGCCGTAAGAAATTTTCCCACTCCAAAGAATATACATGACATACGAAGTTTTCTTGGCCTTTGTTCATACTTTAGAAGATTTATTAAAGGTTTCTGTTATCTCGCCGAACCTTTGCAGTCGTTGCTGAAAAGTGGCGTGGAGTTTCATTGGGGTCCTGAAGAGGTGGAAGCATTTAACAGTCTTAAGAAAGCACTTACTTCGGATCCAGTATTGGGGATGTACGACGAAAGAGCTTCTACAGAAATCCATACTGATGCAAGCGGGTACGGTATCGGAGCTGTCCTAGTACAAATTCAGAATAATGTCGAGAAAGTTATAGCATACGCTTCTAGAACTCTGACAAAAGCCGAAAAGAATTATTCCACCACAGAAAGGGAATGTCTTGCCATCGTATGGGCTACCAACAAATTCCGGCCGTACATATTCGGAAAACACTTTACTGTTGTAACTGACCATCATTCCTTGTGCTGGCTCATGAATTTAAAGGATCCTTCAGGAAGGCTTGCCAGATGGGCCCTCCGACTTCAAGAGCATGATTTTGACGTAAAATATAAAACCGGTAAGAAGCATAGTGACGCCGACGCTCTTTCGAGAAATCCAGTGGAAGAGGAAACGGAAACATCAGACAAATTTTTAGCAGTCACGACGAGTATGAACCTTGCGGTGGAACAGAAAAAGATCAAGACCTTGAGAAATTAAAACTTTTGAGCAACTCATCCAAAAACGAAGAATTCAGATTCATCGACGGTATCCTTTGCAGGAAGAATTTTGATCCAGATGGAAAGTTGTGGTTACCAGTCATTCCTAAACATCTACGAGCAGACATACTAAGGCACTTTCATGACGCCCCCACCGCAGGACACCTTGGTTTTGCGAAAAACTTATGACAGGATTCGCAAGAGATTTTACTGGCCGGGAATGTACCGAAATGTCGTTCGGTATGTCATGCATTGTCGGGAGTGCCAAAGGAGAAAATCCGTTCCTCAACGACCACCTGGACGTTTAGTTCCCATCCCTCCAGCTATAGCTCCTTTACATTGCATTGGAATTGATCTCCTTGGGAGATTTCCAAAGTCTGCTCATGGAAACAAATGGATAATAGTCTGCACGGATTACTCAACGCGATATGCAATAACAAAAGCCTTGCCGACAGCCGAAGTCGACGAAATAGCGAAGTTCTTACTTGAAGAAATTGTCCTCAGGCATGGAGCTCCTCGAGTAATTATCACAGATCGTGGAGCCGTCTTTCGATCCAGACTTGTTTCCTCTCTCGTCGACTTGTGTAACATTGATCATCGTTTCACAACGGCGTATCATCCCCAAACAAATGGACTGACGGAGCGCTTCAATAAGACCTTGGCCGACATGTTGTCAATGTATGTGGATGTAGAGCAGAAAAATTGGGATGAAATTCTACCATTTGTAACCTTCGCTTATAATACCGCTAAACAAGAGACCACAGGTTTTACGCCGTTCTATTTACTTCATGGTCGTGAAGCGGAAACGACACTAGATACAATGCTACCATTCTGTCCTAACGATTTTGATGACAATAACATCACCAAGATAGCAGCCAGAGCCGAAGAATCACGACAGCTAGCCCGAGTGCACACTCTGAGAGCTCAAGACAAAGATCGTCGACGTTACGATTCCAAACATCAAATGGTATCCTACGCTCCCGGAGATCTCGTATGGGTTTATACTCCAGTGAGAAAGTCGGTCTCTCCGAAAAACTCTTAAGAAGGTATTTCGGACCGTATCAGGTGCTACGCCGTTTATCAGCCGTGACTTACGAAGTACAAGATTTTGATCCTGCTTCACGAAAAAGAAAACTAAGAGAAGTTGTCCATGTACTGCGTATGAAACCGTACCATGATCCCGCCGAGCAAATCGAAACCGAGGATATTCCTCCCAAAGAATCATACAAAGGACCCATCACTCGTTCCAGAATAAAGACCCTTGAACAAAATGACAGCGGGGCGCTGTCTTCTTTTTTGAGGGGAGCAATGCCGCACGCATAAGTCCCGATAGCCGAGTTGGCAGAGCGTTGGACTGAACTTCCTCAGGTCTCGGGTTCGAATCCCGGCCCCGGCAGATTTATCCAAAGACTGGAATTTTGTTCTCGTTTTTAATGTATTGTTTCTCTAGGTTCTAGATGAATCCAGATCATTCTTTAGAGTGCATACTGGGTATTTCTCGAATATTCCGAAGTGTATAAAAGCAGAGTTCATCGCCAGTTGGGCATGTTCTCAGTCCAGTGTTGTATCGAGCTCCCAGCGTTAGAATAAATCTAATTGTTTGTTTAATTGAACTGTGTGCTTCTTTCGAACTCCGTGACAATATTTTGGAAGAAAACACATATTTTTTTCACGAATTTAAGATAGTTGGATCAGAAAAAAATTTGTGTGTTTTTTAAATATATGTTGGCACTTTTGTACATTAGAAAGGACGTAACGGATAGTTTCAGTCACCACCCCCCTCCACTGCAAATTCAGGTTTTAGACCCTGAGCCAGAACTTACAAAAGATTGTAAAACCATAACCGCTTGAATCCTGCTCCCTTTCGTGATGCGGGGGTTGCGATATTTGATTATATCAGAATAAATAATAATTTTTTTGAAAGAAAAGTGGGATTCAAAAATTAGTTGAAAACTCTTATATTTGTTTTATATGCTTTATTTATTTTAATTGACATTAAATAAGATATATTTTTCCGAAATGTTTCGTGTCAAATTTGAAAAGGTGAATTATACATATAGATTTAGAACTCATAGTCGAGTTTTTATTGAACAATATTCATATCATTAACATAGTCCTTAAATACTTTTTCCCCTGGATTATTGTTGTGTATGCTTATTATTATTATTATTATTTATAATTTTGTGGTAATTCTGTTGTTAATTAAGGGTGTTATGCCATACTTATTTATTACTATTATATGCCATATTCATTACTAGTATATTCCATTAGAGACGTTTGGGGTTTTACTTACATACATGCCTGCGCTTTTAATTTTTTCAAAATTATGTAGATTTGTATGATTATTAATGTATTAAGCACATACATCTCATGGCAGAGCAGAAATAGCTGCTCTGATGTCGCTCATGGCTAGCACAATATCTAAATTACTATTGTGCTGACTAATTTTCTATAGTTCAACTTTTTCTGTTATTCCATAAACAGTACTCAGCAGAGCAAAAAATTAAACTTGCGTCACACTCTTCTTTTTATAAAAAAAATTTCAGACTTGTGAAATGAATCTGCATTACAATGCTAAGACATACAATAAACTCGACAGACCATGAAATAGTGTGGTGAGATTTATTCAAGTCACACTTCCGGGCATGGGTTGGAACAAAGGGAAAGAAGAAGAGGTCGTCATGGACGTTGGATGTGGACCAGGAAAACTGACATCTCAATTTATCTTACTATGCTTCCCTGACCTGAAGAACATCATTGCTCTGGATGCGATACCAGGAATGATCGAAGAAGCAAATTCCTTTCACTCACATCCCAAAATTTAATATGCCATTGCTAATTTTGAAGAACGGTTAGTAAATATTATCATTGTTTTCAGTATTGCATTTAACTCATTTTACACAGTACAGATAATTTCCTCAAAGAACTAAAACTTGTAAAGAAACCTCACAAAAAATTTAAAACTTATGTAACAAAAAGGTGGATTCTTTATACAATATCCTCAAATCGCTTCAGACAGGCTAGTCCGAACACGTGGACAGCAAGTTTCTATTCTGCTGTCTGCCAATTATTTAGAACACTGGATTTTTTAACCAAAATTATAAGTACGTGGACTGTACACGAATTAAATAAATGTATTATAGAAAATTTTTCCATCTATATGTGCAAGAAAAACTATTGCGCATAAATGCATATATCAGAGACCGATTGAAGGTTTGTTCTCATCGTGAAATGCTCGATTATTTCATACGGTGCTGCATAAAGTTATTTCATAAGGCCTTTCATTATACGAGCAATTCTACAATCGAACTCCAACATGTATACTAGGGCAAAACGCGTTTGTATAAAGGAAAAATATTATTAATAATTAGAATGTAGCTATTATTAAAAGTTGTTCTAAAATTAGAAAAATATAATTAAAAATAATGATTTCCGAATTTAATATTGCCCCAAAGAGGTTGAATTTTTGTGGGGGGGGGGGAATGGAAGAAAACTTAAAATTCAGGTTAAATGATTTTAAACTTAGGGTAAAATTATTTTTCTAATGTAAAATAAACAAAATATATAATTATTAATAAGTAAGTACTGAGTAGTGATTAGAACAATGTAAATTGCAACATTTCATACAAATCCCCAACTCCTCATTCCCCCCTTCCTCACCGTTGAATCCATCTGATCGAAGCATTTTTCCATCATCCACTTTATCGTGTCAGCCGGCTGGGTGGCGTAGTTGGTTTGGTTTTGGCCTTGTATACATAAGTTTGCAGATTCGACCCCTCTCTAAGTTGGTGGAATTTCATGATGCAAGAAGTCGGCAGCGTCCATGTCGTTTGATTATGTGGCATGTTAAAGATCCCTAGTGTGTTTCGTTGCTCCTTACAAAATTAAATTCCTGGTACAGTTTCACATCATAAGCAGAGCTCAGGTTCTTCCTCGCTTTGAGGAGGACACTGTGTGCATCAGAGTTACGTTGTGGCAATTAATATCCGCCTATACGATGCCATACCAAAAAGTGATACCAGTTCCCGGGAAATGTACTAGGTCTGCAATGGTAATTACCAATCTGTGTGCAGCCCCTTTTTTAAAAAAAATTAATACTTAAGAAGCTGTTAAATGTACCTGATATTTTTTTCTTGCAGGTATTTCGTAGGTGTTCTCTCATCGCAATGAGTGTTAAAAAGTAACTTAAGGTATCCGACTACCCTAAACCCATGATTTTTTTCAAAAATTGACAATTTTTTTACTTTATTTTATAGACCATTTAATTAGCTTAATAACAATACCAAGTATTTTATTTTCCCTCCACTAGAACAAAAACTACAAGTGTTTTAGTAAAAGCAAATGCCATAACTTTACACAAGATGTCAAACATTAAAATGCGTTTTACTCGAAATGTGTTTTTTCCGAAAAACTCAAACGGGGACCGCGATTGCTCAAAAAGTTTTGAAAATAATTAGCTGAAATTTTTTGCTTATGTTCTACATAACAGTAGAAGTGTTTTGATCTTCAGATTTATCAATAACTGTTTTTCAAAATTTGCAGTCCTTTATGTGAATTTAGTCAATGTTTTTTTGAGCAATTTCGTATAATCACTAAGATAAAGTGCTCTAGTTTTTGTAAAAGATAAAATATCTCTTATCCTGAAGGTCACTTTAAACAGGAATAACTAAGTAACCCAACAAAATTGAAAAATTGAGAATTTGTTCATAAAATCTTTGTACAGAGCGGGCCCCGTTTATGTAATTTTTCGTACATTTTTACTAGTTTTTTCCCATTTTATTAATAATAATTTTTTTTTTTTACCAATTTTAGGATTTTTTTCCTTAAAATATACTAAATAAACCTAAAAATCACAAAAAGATCTCCATATCATCTTTTTTCAAAAAAAAAAGTTGTCGCAAGTAGTCGGATACCTTAAATGAATGATTTCGTTATACGAAACTATTTAAGATTTTTATTGTAAGAAAAGCCCAAATACCTAAACTTCACTACCCTTGTGGGAGTATTTAAATAAACAGTAATTTTTTTTATTTTTCCTTTTGTTTATATCCAGGAGAACATTTTTTACCTAATAGGTAGGCTTTAAAAATCTGAAAAAAAATTCTTCGATCTTATATACAAATGGACCTCTAATTAGCGAAGTCGCTAAATCCCATAAAAAGTTCGTTATGTCGAAAACTCGTCAAATAGAGACTAATATTTTGATATACTTAAGAAATCGCGTAAAACAAATTTTAAATTATTAAACACAAATTTTGTATATTATCAAAAAAATAATTAATCACACATGTTTCTGTGAATTAATATCTATTTTATTTATCTTACCCATTAAAAATATATCAGCAAGAAAAACAAGAAGAAAAAAATCTCTACTTTATTTCCAGCTTTAAAATGTTCGCATAATTTTACATTAAAATTAATGATATTTTAAGGATATTTTCTAATTTAAAGGCTACAATTAATTTTAAGCATACACTACCTCATACGTCCGAACATTTACTCATAACTACTCATAAAACCTGTTAATTTTATTTGTGTTCTTTGTTTGGAAAACATGGCAATTTTATTGTCCTAGGTAAGTTAGGCACCTGGTCTTCCCTCCTCCCCTGTGTAATAAGAGAAAATAATTTGAAAAATACAGAAATACTTTAAAAAAGATGGGGATAAAACTACAAGAGAAGAAATTTTCTAAGTAGAAAATGTGCTTCACTATTTGGAGGTTATTTTACGATGAAAATTTAAACCACGATCAAGTGATGAGGATGAAATCTGTATTGGCATTCCCTTCCCCAATCTTCCATACTCCGTTAACTGAAGGACTTTGAACTACGCATTTTTAACATACATCAGCTCTTCTACAAGACAGGCAGCACGTGTTGCATTAGAACAGGAACCCGCAACTAGACAAGAAGCAACACTCGCCATAATTTAGTAACTATGATCATTCATTCACCATGGTTTGGAATAAATATTGTTAGGAATTTTGTGTAAAATAGTGTAAATAATTTGTATTTTGATGTGTAATGCATTTATATTACTCTATGTTATATTTGTTCTATGTTAAAATCGTAGTAATCGCAAGCAATGCCGTTCCTTATGGTATAATGGCGATTCAATCTGAACTTCGTGAAATCGTAGCGATGGAGCTAAGTTGGCATCACTTTTGGCGACCAACTTGGCGACTTGGAGACCAATTTGGAGTCTTAGTGACCAATTAAGTGACTTTGGCGATGATGTAGGCAGCCATTTTTGGCGAGTTAGTGACCCAATGGATTTTTCTGGAAATTAGTGGAAAGTTACACTAATTCCACGATCTATTACACAAGTGAATCTTTCTTGAAGAATCCTTGAGGGTTATGAATAGGGATACGCTTGTCAAAAAAGGAGTTATACTTGTTTTGACCAGAAATTAATCAGTATTGTTTTGACTAGCAATTAGTAGTCTTGCCTTGACCATGAAAAGTCCTCTAGGGATTAGCTCGGCTGTTGAGTAGGACGAGCGGCGCTTGTGAGTAATCTTTACATACGTGTATTTTAGACACTGATAATTGTGTAAGAGTGCTGTTAAAGGTGTGAAGTTCTTCTGAGATTTACTCTGCGAATTTTGCTGCTGAATCCTGTCTTCAAGGATTTGATTTTCGACAGTAAATTATCATCCTTTTATAGAACTGTCTTGTTCCTTGCGACTGATTTGCGTAAAATCTTCGAACCCCAATCAACGTAATAATATAAAAATATTACTTATCTAAATTTTAAGTATGATTTTTGTATTTATATGTGTATTTAAGAAATGTTTTTATATAAAAATAAAAAAAAGTATGTTGAATCAAAACCTCGTGTGTGTGTTCGAAGATTTTGTTAAGAAAATATATTTAAGTCGAATATAATTTTATTGCAATAAATTAAAATAAGAATCACTATATATATATATATATATATATATATATATATATATATATATATATATATATATATATATATATATATACTTTTCTTTTCTCTAGATCATCTGTAATACAGTGGAAGGAACAAATTACAAAATTCGTTTGTATTCAGTGTTTCAATCACATTAAAAATCAAGAAAAGGCTTTCAAGGCAATTTACGATATCTTGCCATCCAAAGGTGAAGCTGCGATGCCTTTTTGTTACATAACGGCTATTATAATGTGATTCTGAAAATATCCGAAGATCCAAATTTGAAATCATTCTTTACAGTAAGTAAATTTTACTTAAATATGTAACTATTTTTTTTTTTCCTTTCTTTCCTGATAACTTTAATATTTTATACTTCTCTTGCTTTGAAATCTAAATGTAAATAAAGCTCAGTTTTGTTCTTTAGGTCAATGTTGCAGATTTCATACCTGAATCCCATCTCAAAAAGTATTCGGCTATACATTACAAGGACATTGTAAAATACGTTGGATTTACCATTCGTTATTGTAGGGAACAGCAAAATGTCACAACATTTGAAAATGATGAAGAATATATAGGTAAATACGATATATTTCAATATTTTTAAAATTGTTTACTCTGTATTCATCGTTTATTTTAAAATACATATTAAGTGATATATGGTTTTTCTTTACTCATTAAGCATTTTCAATGAAAAAAAGGGGAAAAAACCTTAAAATTTCATTCTACAGTTAAAATTGCCAACCTTGACCGGTTAGAAGAACCAGTTGTTAGAAGAAACGCTTCATCCAGTTCAAATTAAAGAATTTATTTACGGTTTGAGACAATCGCAAAACTTTCTAACATATAAACGAAAGAAAAACTCGAAGAGAATTAAACGTAATCTTTTGATACACCTCTTGATCATTAAGTCAATATATTCGTACTACAGGAAAATTAAGTTAGTTCCCTATGCAACCAAGCCAAGATTTTTGAATGGCAAATAGTGTTTTAAGAGATGCTACCTGTATGAAGGATTGGACTAAAACTAAAGCAGTATAATTGTTTCTCAAATATATTATTAATTAATGGGAAAATGAATTCATAATACAATCTTATATTACCATTCGTAATATGATAACATAGTGATGGCAGTTCATAAAAGGTACAATGGGTGATTCTGGAATCATGAGACAAACTTTGAGGGGAGGTGGATTACACTAAATCAAACAACTTTTGTATGGAATACATTGGCGAAAGTGCAGCGTTGTGAGGCACAAACAGAGAAAAGAACGAATTAACAGAAACACAAAACGTTCATTAGCAGCAAACTTAACGAGTGATTCTGTACAAAAAATGTTGAAACAATTTTATAAATTGCATCCACCAACCGTCATGCACGCTTGGCGACCTTTATGGCGTGATTGAAAGCAGCAAAGTGATCTACTGCACCACCAAAGTCTACATTTACGCTTGAGATTTTGGTCGTTGTGGGTGATTTTTACTAAGAGTGAAAAGGCAGACATGCATCTAATGTACGATGCTGTTAGTGGTAGCGGCGCAGCAGTTTTATGGCTATATCAGAAACATTTTCCAAGATGACGCATGTCGAACCACAAAATGTTTCAGAAATTACATCGACAGCTGTATGAAAATGGTTCATTTATCGCCAATACTGAGGAAAAAGGTTGATTGAACATTGTATGACAAACACACTTGGAAAAAATCCCCTTGGACCATGTAGGTGAAACACTTGGCATAAGTACAAAGGCTGTAACATGCTGTCTACATGTCAGCCAACCAACCGTTTGAAGAGTTTTACTGTTGGATGAAAGTTCTAAAACTTTTTTAACATTTTCTGCGTGGAATAACTCATTAAGTATACTGCTAATGAAGTTTTATGTTTCAATTAATGTGTTCTTTTTTCTGTTTGTGCTTCAAACATCACACTTTCTACCAAATATTCCCTCCCCCCCCAATTTTTTGTTTTAGTGAATTTTACCTCCCCTGAAAGTTTGTTCCGTGATATTAGAATCACCCTGTATAGTTTTTAACATGTGTTCTTTATATCTTTGAATTTATTACCAGAAACATTTGAAAAAATGTTTTCGTCAGAAAAGAGGTTTTTGTTATCAGTATTTTGCTTTTATTCTTTCATATTTAAATAATATTTTTTAAAAAATTCGGTTAATAATATTTAATCAACAGCTAAATTTTTTATGAATTTCACGCATATAAACTTGGATTAATAGGATAAAGGAGAATTCTGTGATGTTATTTTATTTTAATAGATTTTAAATATATATATATATATTATATTTAATTAATTTTAATCATGGTATAACCACCAATATAAAAACAAATGGAATACAATGTGAAGGGGTAATAATACTATAGAATATCTGACTTAGAATATGTAGGGATATCATGATACTTTTGATATAGATTAAAGGTGGGCAATTGTTTTGGGACCACAGCCACGTTGATGAAGCGGAGGATACAGAAAATGACTACTGAAAAATGAGACAACCAAGAATATAGTAATTTAAAAAACTTTTAAATATCAAGACCATGTTTTATACAAAGTTAATCAATTTAAATAATACTTTAAATTGAATGATTTAGTCAAAGGAAATAAACGTTTTGTTTTTACATTTTTATTTTTCTCTATGTTCCTTATTCCTCTTTAATCTCTGAAAGCTTGTTGAAAGATTTTAAAAAGGATTTGTATTAATATATCATTAAAAAAACGGGAGAAACTCTGAGGGAACCCCCGTGGATAAAAGAACAATCGAGCTGATTCTTAAAAAATAATAGATAATAATCATGATATATACAGCTAGTACACACATTAATTCAAAGACTACTTGAAGAGACATTTTACATTCAATTAATCCAAAAAATATAATGTTGACACATCTATACGTTTTAGCTGCATCACACCCATTGATTCTTTTAATCATGATGAATTCCTGGAGGAATTATTGACCAGTACTCCCAAGCATAGCATCCATTCGGAATTATTCAGACATTTGGCACTCTTGACTTGGCGCATAAATGACACATCCGATGAAGCCTGGATTATTTATACAAACGGTAGTCGTTCGGTTTTCTTGGACGCCTTCTCTTTTCGTTCGCTGTTCAGCGACACTTTCGTCATCACTACACAATTCAGCAGTGTTTGTCCTTTCCCTTTATTTAAACCTCATGTACCACGAGCACCACGGCATTAATTGCTTTTATTTTCCATTTCATCTTTTTTTTTTATCTTCCAAATTCCGTGTCTACTTTCTGATTTCGTTCTGTTAAGGACGAATTAGAAAAGAGCACAGATTTCTACCACCTCCCTCCGGGATGGTACCTCATTAAATATGTTCCATACTTGCCGATTGAATTATTTCTCATTCTCTCACTGGTAGTATGTTCTCAGCTACTCGTGAGAAGCTTTCTTTTAGAACGGCTCTGAGCTGTTGTTAATAATTTTGGTAGTATCTTTTAAATTTTATGGAACTTTCAATTAATTCTTCTCTTTTTTCTTATTAATTATGATGAGAGAGTAATACTGTTTTTTGGTAAGGTACCTCATATTTTGAAGCCGTGAGTGTGTAGTCGTTCGGATACGGGTAGAGTACGGTGTGGTATATTTAGTATCACTCCTGGGAGTGATGTTAAAATGAGCATCAGGTATTCTGACCACTCTTCCGTCTTTATATCGGAACTCATTGCTATCAGTGGGGCTCTTGATCATGTTCTCACCTCTAATAAGGACAGTATCTGGATCCTGACAGACAGCAGAAGCTCCATCCAATATTTGAAGAATTGGCCAAAAATTATGGACATTACTGGTCTAGATATTATATCCAAATTGGCTACACTTGGTCAGAGGAAACAAGCGTGTCTCCAGTGGATACCGTCGCATGTGGGTGTGCCTTAGAACGAGGCAGCTGATGAGCTGGCTTGTTGGGGTTGAGATCTCCCTAACCCAGAGTTTCTCAAACTGTGGGGCGCGCACCCCTAGAGGGGCGTGATAACTTTACAAGGGGGCGCGAGCATATTGAAAAGTCGAAAACAAAACATTATTTTTAAAAAATATTATGTGACTGAAAGTAAGTAAGCAGACAAAATACATTGACGTGATAAAAAAGTAAAATACACATATGCACGGATAAAATTCACATTTACACGAAAAATAAACACTTATAAATGTATCAGTCTCTATACAATGTATTTTATAATTAATTTAACAATACTAAGTTAAGAACGTTTGGTAATTACCATTGACTCCATGGGCTTGTATTAACAGTTATCATGATAATTTATACGGTACATAATTATTCCCTTAACTGCCGATTAAAAGTTACGCGATTCGCTTTCCAATGCCACCGTTTCCCACGTATACGCGCGTATGTGATGTTTTTTAGGGGGGAGGGAATAAATAAATGCAAATCCTCTGTGAAATAAGTAAATCCTTCTCAAACACTGTTAAGGTCCTTTTATTGCATTCCAAAGCCTTTGGAATACTTTTATGTGGGTAGCAGTGCACGGAAAAGATAGCACTTCGGAGAAATACGTATATATACATTCATAAAATTAATGCCTTTTCTGAGCGAGACATTTATATACGCCTGTGGAACTTAGGAGGTTTGACTCGTATAGCCGCTTTAGCGTCAAAATATAATATTATTGAATTGAATACATTGTTATTGTATGGGGGGCGAAGTAAATTATGATTGAGTATTGGGTCCCGAATATAGAAAGTTTGAGACGCACTGTCCTGACCTCAGTTCCTCTATATTGAGCTATTTCGAATTCATTCCCTCCTGCTCACCACTGGCACACAGCTAAGAATCATGGTCTCTTTCTACAGTGCAGGAGATCCAGGGCACTTCAGACGGCCTTGGCGCGCTTTAGAAGCGGTCACCTGTGGGGTATAACTTTTGTGCAAGGGGTGAAGTTTTCCTTTACCTGTTCCTGCTCTCTCCTTGCTTATTCTGCTCATCTTCTGGACTGCTGGGCATTTTCCTGGATAGTTGTTTGAAGATCAAGACCTGGTTTGTGACATTCTTATGCGGAAAGGTCAAGTGGACTCGTTGTAGGCTTTCCTGCTCCAAGGGGAATCGAAACAACAATAACACATTCAATTGAATAGAATATAAAGGAATTGATAGCTATCGAAATTGTGTGTGTGTGTGTGTGTGTGTGATAATCGCTGAACCTGAAACTGAGGGGAATGAAATATTTTTTCGTTCTAAAAGAATTTTGTGTTGAAGGATTTTGCAAAAATGAAACATGTATTATTAAACAAAACTAAGTTTATTAGAGTTGCACTTTTTTTACATATATATGTATATATGCATGTGTTTAATAAAAAAACAATGAAACAAAATCATTCTCAAGAACGTAAGGAATTTAATGCAAAATTTTCAAGTTTTTTTAAAAATAAAAGCTTTATTGAGTTTTTGAAAGTAATCTGATATTTTTCTTTGCATTGTCTTTTTTAGCATCAAATTGTAACAGATTGTTCGATTTCCTCCATTTTGATATTCATTTCACCATTGGAATGTGCGTCTGAATAATTGCGCATTCTTTTTATGATGTTCCTCTTTTCGGATGTCATGGGAACAGGAGCTGCATTACTTATTTCATTCTCTTCTTCGGAATCTGCATCCATGATATTTTTTAAGCTTTGGACAAACCCCAAAATTACTTTGCCTGCCATAATCGGGGCTGTACTCAAATTATCATCATCTACTGCAAAGAATTCTTACAATGATGCAGTAGGACAGCTCAATTATACACAAACTTCAGCTGATGTTTTCCGTATTTTGTTCATTTCCAGAAGGGATATATTTTCGTGTTAAGCGATTTTCGTTTCGTGTTAATGAAAAAAATACATGAGAATACATAGTAGTTTGTGGGACCGTTGTATTATTTCGTGTTAACCGATATTTCACCTTAAACGTCTTCACGTTAAACCTATTTCACTGTATTTTCTTATATGGAAAATCTTGGCTATTAATGGCATTTATTAAACTTTTATGTTGATGGATGTATTTTCATCTTAACTTGTTAAAGTAAGGAAACACTGGGTCGTTTCTGGAATAAACCCTGTATGTAGTATATATCTACGGAAATTTCAGCTGGCATACGGGTTTTTAGGAATCTTCAATCCCGTATCAGGCAAAAAGTACACGAGAAGAACAAGATAAAGATCGTTGAAGAACTGGCTGGAGTGCCTAGACCCGTCGGTCTCTAACCTCCTATCAGGTAGTTTTAAGATGCCTTTAAAGAATTATACCATTGCCCAGTGTTAGGAAGAAAATCAGGATAATAAAATATAAGTTTCATAGATAATGAAAATAAAAATTACTTGGATGTGGGATAATAGATTATTGTAAAAATTTAACTTTAAAAACTTCAAAAAATCATTGAAAATGAGCGAAAAAAGAGGGCGGGGTTGTCTAAGCCGATCCGAGTGCAGCAAAAACATTCGATCAGAAAGCGCGGGAAAACGATCTTGGGATTTTAGTCCAAGTTGGAAACTTAATAGCAGATGATCTGATTGAACGAGACAAGCGTTCGGCTAATGGGGTATAAGTATTTTTGGGAAGAATGAACCAATCAGAGAGTGCCTGCAGTTCAACGATGTTGAACTGCGGACCAAAGTAAATAATTTAGAAAAGTTAAGAAAAAAAATAATAATTTAAATTAAGAATTTAAACAAAATCTGGATTGACCAAGATATCTCTTGGTCACTTAACAGAAAAATGGGAGAGATATGGGGGAATACTATTAATAGATGAATTATCAGAATCACCAATGTTCTTAAAAAAGTTAATAGCTATTTTTCGAATGGTTTGTCGGATAGTTGGTATATTACAAGCTATTCTTAGATCTTTATTTCACATATACCAATGAGCGTTACAAATTTGTCTAATGATTACATTTTGCGAGGTTTCCAGTAAATTAATATTCGTTTTTGCTGCATGTCCCCACACGGGGGAGGCGTAGATAAGTAATGGTTTTAAGATCCGAGTGTAGATAAGCAATTTGTTATGTCTACTTAATTTAGACTTCCTGCAAATTAGGGAGTAGAGAGTTTACGCGTTGTATCTTTAAATTTATCTCTTATATATGTAAGATGTTGTCGGAAAATGAGGTTTTTATCAAAAAGGACACCAAGATACTTGGTGTGCTGAGACCATGGGGTTCTTTGGTTTTGCAGAGTAATTTCAGGGGAGGGTGCCTTTTGGAAAAGAAAACCACTTCAGTTTTTGTAGAGTTTATAGCAATCTTCCACACGGAGAACCAGATCTCCAGGTGAGCTAAGTGTTCTTTTATGTTTTCAACAAGTGTATTGAGATTTCTGTGTCTGCTGAGTATGGCTGTATCATCTGCATATAGACATATTTGAGTATTAGTATTCTTAATGATATCATTAACATAGAGATTAAAAAGGGTGGGGGTAAGGATGGACCCTTGAGCCATCCCTGTGTTTATCTTTTTAAATTGAGAGTAAGTGCGGTTAATTTTGACAGTAAATGAACGATCAGAGATATAAGATTTGAGAAGAAAAATGAGAGGGGGTGGAATTTTGTAGGTAATTAGTTTGAAGAGTAGACTAGTATGCCATACTCTATCAAATGCTTTTTGAATATCAAGGAAGACCGCGGCTGTGCATTCATCTTTGTTATTTCCTTCCTTATTAAGTTCAACGACTCTGAGAAGTTGGTGGGAAGTGGAGAGACGAGGGCGGTAACCCATGCTGCTCCGGTATCAGTATTTTTTCTCTTTCGAGATGGTCGTTGAGTCTGGCTAAAATCACTTTTTCAGCCAGTTTACTAAGGACAGGAAGTAAGCTAATTGGTCTGTAAGATTCCGCCAAAGCTGAATTTTTACCTGGATTTAAAATCGGTATGACAACCGCTGTCTTCCATGATTTAGGAAAATATCCGATAGTTAGCATATTATTAACAATGTTAGTAATCTTATAAATAGTTAGTTTAGGAAGCTTTTTAATCATTTTATTTGTGATCCCATCTCTCCCCGGACATTTTTTAAAATTTTAATCTTTTTAATGATGTGAATAGTTTCAGATGGGAGAGTGGGGGATAGTATCAGTATTATTAATGTTACACTTATTGGTAAACTAATTTAAATTTTGCAAAGCTAGCAGTGAAATTTATGTGTCGAGGAGGCATGAAGACGAAAAACAGTTTCTTAAAATTGGCCTTTAATAATCAATCATAAAGTCACTGCTCTCGTTACTGGAGCGATAAAAAAACAATAAGTTCAAAAATCAACATTACCAGAGACATCCGATTCGAACCGTCTTCTAATATTGTAAAATGAATTTCTAATCTAAAATGGTGATGCAACCTGCAGTTGCATTGCCAACCAGCCGTTCTCTCCCTCTAAGAGTTAAACCACTCACACACTTCTTATATTTCTGTTTCTCCTTCCTTTTCGAAAAACTAACATGAGCCGAGTTTAAATACTCGCTCGATTTGCATGGCAGTTGCTGCCAACCACAAATCACGAAACTCAAAAAGATCGGGTTCGAATCGATGTGCTTACTTTCATTGAAATCATGGAACGGGATTGGAAAAACAACACAAGGAGATCATAAAAATTTGGATCCGACTTTTTAAATGTCTAACAATCGACCCCCTTTTTCCAATCTCGCACCATTATCTCTTACAAATCAGTAAATTAATTTTAATCTATAATCACATGTTATACAATTTAACACAAAAAAATACATTTTATTCACAATCTTTATTGTAATAAACAAACTAATATTTTAATCTTAAAGAAACAAAGTCTTATTCTCTAAAAAGAAATAATTTTCTACAAAATTCTAACAATTTTTTCCTTTACCATGGGTTTGGTAAAAATGTCCGCCAAATTATTTTGGTACCTATATATTTAATTTGGAAAACCTTGTCGTATATCAAATTCCTTAGAAAATGATAACGAACATCGATATGTTTTGTTCTATAATTTTCTACCGGTGACTTTGAAAACTTATAGCAGCTTGATTATCACAAAACATTACATTTTCACTTAATTCCAAATTTAAACTTTTATTATTAATTACATTCTTTAGCCAAATGAATTCCTTAGCTGCTTCTGTTAAACTAACATACTCAGCTTCCATGGTCGACAGACTAACGGATTTTTGCTTGAAAGTTCGCCATGAAATTGGAGTTTCGTCTATAAAAGTTATGAACCCTCCCATCGACACTCGATCATTCCTATTTGTAGCAAAATCCGAGTTTGAATAACATCTTAGTTTTAATGATTTAACTTTTGAAAGTTCTAATTTGTATTCTTGAAATACCTCGTCAAATGACTCACCTCGTAATTGTGTGTTACCTCGCGCAACTAAGCGGGCCTTGTATCTAACAATTTTATTATTTTCATCATATTTAATGGTATAAACCCAACGGTTTTCTAAAATTTTTATATTATCCGGATGGTCAACTAAATCCCAAACTTTACGTTCTATCATTACGTTAATTTCTTTATCCATTGCATCATGCCATTTGGATGCGTCTCTGGATCTTATCGCCTGTTTTTTTGTAACAATTAGGAATAGTTACTTCAACCATAAGAGCTTCTTGTTGCTCTGACAAATCTGAAAATCCCTGGGATTCGGTATTATCTTTCTAAAATTAAATAAACTAGGATCATACTCAATATTATGCCTCTTACAGTATCTCTATTTCGTTCAAAGATTTCAATCGGGGGTTGCTTCCCCTTCTATACTATAATATACGTTAGATCCAGTTACTTTCCTACCTATATTTCGAATCCACTTAACCTCCGTACATGGGATCAAGTTATGATTATCGGAAGATACACCTGGCTTTTCAGATGTTGAGGGCATTTCCGTACTTGTCTTTGAAACTAAACGACTCGTTAATGAATCTTTTACTCTATCAAAATCATCCTCATCATCATAATAATCAGAAAGATTTAAATTATATCCAAGGTTACTATTAACTTTTTGTCTAAAATTAATTCCCCTCTTATTTTCATCGAATCTTACATTAATAGTCTCGACTAATTTATTTTCATCTATCAACCATATTCTATAACCCTTAGTACGTTGTGCGTATCCCATCATAATTCCCATTTTCGCACGCATATCGAATTTTTTTCTAATTTGTTTTGGCACACCAGCATATGCCAAACATTCAAAAGGTTTCAGATGCAATACCGATGGTTTTCTACCTGAATATTTTTCGAAAGGCGTTTTGTTACTGTCTTTGTGACAAATTCGATTCCAAGCATAAGTGAAACAAAGTAATGCTTCTCCCCAAAACTTATGGGGAACTTCACTAGACTTAAGCAATGTTTTTGATGCCATCTAGAGCAGTTAAATTGAATCTCTCCGCGACCCCATTCATTTCTGGCGTATATGAATTTGTTACCTCATGCTTTATACCCAGTTCTGTCAAGAAATTATCCATATCCTTATTACAAAATTCTAGTCCACCATATCAGTTCTAACTGCTATTACCTTTTTACTTAGAAAACGTTCTGCTCGTTTCTGAAATCTTATAAACGTATGAAATACGTCAGATTTATTTCGGATGGGAAATACAGTCACCTTTCTTGAATAATCGTCAATTATACTCAAGAAATATTTATTACCGCCTTGGCTTTCAGTTGGCATTGGACCACAGAGGTCCATATGCAACAATTCCAATCGACGTTTTGATCTTACGGCCCCCGTCTTTTTGAATGAAACTCTCTTGGACTTTGCTAATTTACACGGTATACAATGAGTCTTGCCATTATCAGTTAAGCGTGGGAGACCTTTTACACTATCATTTTTACTAGATTTTACCAAGTAATCGTTATTAACATGACAAAAGCGTTGATGCCATATTTCTATTGATCCGTTTTTTGTTTTTTAGCGGTTACATCACTAAAAAGACTAATTTCTTTACTCTTTGGTATAATATAATGATCCGGCTTAAAAAAATACAAATTTTCATGGCGTGTCACCGAGAACAATTTTATCCAGTCTTTATTAAAAACATTAATTTTACCTTTCGTACCCACAAAATGCGCACCTTTACTTTCTAATCTGGAACCGGATAACAAATTTCTCCTCAACTTAGGATTAAAAAATACATCAGTCAAAGTTATTTCATGAAAACTCCCCTTATATTTTACCCGAAATCTAAGTGTACCGATTCCTTCTACGGGACAACTTTTATCCTCCGTTGCTAACGACATTTTCATGTTAGTTATCGGTTTAAGATCTAAAAATAAACTCTTGTCATTACAAAAATGACTCGTGGCAGCAGTATCTATTACCCAAACACCTTTATCAGAGTTTTCCTCAAATAAGATACAACTAGTTACGAGTTGTTTATCTAGTTCTAAAAAACTACATTCAGCTTCACAAAATCTTAAATTTATATTAAACTCTGTGTTAAAAGTTTCATTTACAGTTGAAAGAGATTTTTGTAGAGACTTTTCTCTTTACAGTTTACTTTAAGATGCCCGTACTTATTACATACATAACACGGACCTATAGTCTTAATAGATTGTTTAACATTTTTAATAGTTTTACAGTTAAATACCTTACCACTTTTCTTTTGGTAATCATTCTTGCCATTTGGATCTCCATGAGCTGCAGCCGTAGCACCAGGTAACGTCTTCGACTTCTTCGAAGTGAAACTGCTCAAGTAAGCATTCTTCTCTTTCTCCAAATCTTGTTTCATCAACTGAAGACGATTGGCTTCTAATATCAGCTCTGCTTCAATTTTGACAACTCTGAAGTCCTCTTCTTTCCATCTGTAGATTTGTTGCACACGGTAGACTGGAATTCCTGAGGAAGCCACCTTATTAATTGAAATCCTATGTACAGGTCGTCCAATTTATGACCCACTTCTTGTAGTCTGGTTGCCGCTGTCTTTACACGAGATATGAAGATTCCAACATCTTCCCCTGGTTGGTATTTTGTTCCAAAAAATTGATCTAATAGTTGAATTACTCTTGCTTTTGTGACTGGTTCGAAGTGATCTTTTAATATCTTCCATGCCGCTACTCCGTCAGTTGTTTCCGTTATCAAATTTTTCAAATCTGAACTGATGTTAGTATAGATCAACGTATAACATCTATCCTTACGAAGTTGTAGATCTAATTTTTCCTTGTAAGTTGCCTCTTCATCAGGTTGCTCTGGCTTGGTCTGTATTATAAACTGCCAGCAACCATAATGCATTAAGAGTACTTGCATATCATGCTTCCACGTGTTCCAGTTATTTGGGGTCAACACTGATATCTGGTTGTTAAACTCCATATCTGTTACTCGATTTAGCGTACTAGCAACAGAGTTCATAAAAAAATAGTTCTAGACTGGAACAGTATTTAAATAGACAAAGTTCATGGCCTGGTTCAACTGCTTAGCCTGTCTCGACACAGTACATGGACTGGGCCCATAACCAAATTTGTTACACTTATTGGTAAACTAATTTAAATTTTGCAAAGCTAGCAGTGAAATTTATGTGTCGAGGAGGCATGAAGACGAAAAACAGTTTCTTAAAATTGGCCTTTAATAATCAATCATAAAGTCACTGCTCTCGTTACTGGAGCGATAAAAAAACAATAAGTTCAAAAATCAACATTACCAGAGACATCCGATTCGAACCGTCTTCTAATATTGTAAAATGAATTTCTAATCTAAAATGGTGATGCAACCTGCAGTTGCATTGCCAACCAGCCGTTCTCTCCCTCTAAGAGTTAAACCATTCGCACACTTCTTATATTTCTGTTTCTCCTTCCTTTTCGAAAAACTAACATGAGCCGAGTTTAAATACTCGCTCGATTTGCATGGCAGTTGCTGCCAACCACAAATCACGAAACTCAAAAAGATCGGGTTCGAATCGATGTGATTACTTTCATTGAGATCATGGAACGGGATTGGAAAAACAACACAAGGAGATCATAAAAATTTGGATCCGACTTTTTAAATGTCTAACAATTAATGTTAGAATCTAGATATGCATTAACAATGCTGGTGATGACCTCGTCTTTGTGTGGGTTGTGAATGTCATTGAGTTGAAATTGACTCTCTAGCGAATGAGCAATTACTTCAGTTAGGTACAACAAGGTTGAATTTTCATGTGAGAAGAATACTGCACGGCTATTGGATGAGCGGTGGAGGGCCAGTAGGCGGGGCTATAAGGCATGGAACCTCACTTCTGAGATTATATATATATATATATATATATATATATATATATATATATATATATATATATATATATATATCTTTGCAGAACTGGCTGGAGTACCTATACCTGTCGGTGTCTAACCTCCTATCAGGTGATTTTAATATACCTGTAAGGAATTATACCATTTACCCAGTGTAAGAAAAATATTACTTAGGTAGATTTAGAAAACTAAATTTATATGGATGAGAAAATACAAATTAATATTATAAAAAGCTCTTTAAAAACTAAGAAAAGTCAGAGAAATTAAGTTTTAAAAAGTGGATGGTGTTAACCTAGCCAATTCGAATGCAGCACTAACTGGAGATCAGAAAGCACGGGAAAATTATCATAAGACAGGAGTCAAAGTCAGAATCATAGAGGGAACGATCTGATTGGCCGAGACAAGAGTTCGTCTTAGGGGGTATATATAGTTTTGAGAATTTAAACATCCAATCAGAGAGAGCCAGCAGTCGAGTTGGACTACAAGGCTTGGATGAAAGTTAAAGAGAATTAAAAATAATAAAATCAATTAAAATCGGGATTGACCAAGATATTTCTTGGTCTTCTAACAGAAAAATGGGAGAAATAAGAGGGGATTTCACTTATAGATGAGTTGTCAGATTCATCTATATTTTTAATGAATTTAGTAGCTAATTTACAAATAGTTTGTCTAATGGTAGGGATATTGCACGCTGTTCTGAGATCTTTATTTCTCATATACCAGCGTGCATCACAGATTTGTCGTATTATAACATTTTGAGAGGTTTCAATTAAGTAAATATTGGTTTCGGCTGCATGTCCCCAGATCGGAGGGCTATCTTTCAAACTGAGAACCAAATCTCCAAGTGAGCTAAGTAATCATTGATATTTTCAACAAGTGTGTTGAGGTTTCTGTGTCTGCTGAGTATAGCTGTATCATCTGCATACACACAGAGTATAGTGTTAGTACTTTTAAATGACAGGCCCAATGATAGATACTTGAGCAATACCTGCATTTATCTGTTTATTTTGAGAGTAGGTGCGATTAATTTTGACAGTGAAAGATCTGACGCTAATATAGGAATTAATTAAAAGGATAAGTTTATAGGTAATTAGTTTGAAGAGTAGGCCTGTATGCCAAACTCTATCGAAAGCTTTTTGAATACCAAGGAAAACCACAGCTGTGCATTGATCTCTATTATTTCCTTCCTTAATAAACTCAACGACTCTTAGAAGTTGGTGGAAGGTGGAGAGACGAGGATGGAACCCGTGCTGCTCCGGAATCAGAATATTCTCCCTTTCGAGATGGTCATTAAGCCTGGCTAAAATAACTTTTTCAACCAGTTTACTAAGGACAGGAAGTAAGGAAATTGGTCTGTAGGACTCTGCTAATGTTGGCTTTTTCCCAGGTTTCAAGATTGGTACAACTGCAGTCTTCCATGACTTAGGAAAATATCTTAGAGTTAGCATATTGCTAATGATGTTAGTGATCGTAAAGATAGTTAGTCGTGGAAGTTTCTTAAGCATTTTATTCGTGACCTCGTCTCTCCCTGGACACTTTTTAATTTTAATCTTTTTAATGAACTGAACAATTTCAGATGAGAGAGGAGGGAAGAATATCAGTATTGTTAATATTTGTATCTAAATATGCATCAACAGCTCGTCTTTGTGTGGGTTCTGAATGTCATTAAGTTGAAATTTAATCTTTAGCGAATGAGCAATTACTTCAGTTTTGTTTGTATCGCTGAGAGCAATACCAGTAGGGCCATTAGGGGCGGAGATCGGGGCGAATTTCTTCCTGGACGCTTTCGTAATTCCCCAGAGGGAATTGTCCTCGGCACTCAGAATAGAAAGGTTATTCACCCATGCTTGTTGTCTGTAATGGTAAATTTTTCTTTTAATGGTGTTTTGTAATCTGTTTTGTGTTGTGGGTGTCATGATTTCTGCCAGGGTTTCCTGGCTTTATTACGTTCTTTGATAAGTTCCTTTAGCTCGCCCAGAACATAAGGCTGCTTCGAGTGATAGAACGGTTTACAGGCACTGGCGTGGTCATTTAAAATTTCATTGGTGAGATTGCTGACTTGGGAATCAATATCATGGGTAGAGTTAGCTGTAGGAAGGTCAAAATTATCAGGATTTTCAAGAATTTTAGTGAAAATAATCCAAGTAGTATTTAATTGGGGAGGGGGAAATTCAAATTAGGAAGTGCTTGGAAAATGCAGTCTAATGGGGCTGTGGTCAGAATTAAGTTCTGGGAGGGAGTCAGCAGTATATGGCCAATTTAAGTTTTTAATCAGAGCATAATCTAAAGTAGAAGCGGAGTCAGTGATGTATCTAGTTGTGGGGGAAGCTATGAAATCAATTGATTATTGGTGATAAATCTTAATAAATAATTACCTCTGGGGTCACTGCAAGAGCAGTCCCATGAGGTGTGTTTAGCATTAAAATCACCAGCCAGGATGGCCGTTTAAAAATTTTGAAAATAGAGTCGAGATCAGCAACCAGCTTTCTGTATATGGAATCAGGTGGGATATAGCTTGAGACAACCAAGAAGGGTTCGAGGCAACCTATAGGGGTGAATGCAATGAGAGTTGCTTCTACACCTGTAAGGAAGGGTGGGAACATGATAGTGGGAAATAGATCTTTCAATGAGAGGATCGCAGTTCCACCCCAGCCACGGGCTGAGTGAGTCCTGTCGTTCCTATAACAAATATAATTGGGGATAATGAAAGAATATTCTGCTCTCAGATGTGTTTCTTGTTTTAAAAATAAATCAGGGGAATGCTTATCAGTGAAATCGCGTATCTCAACAATACGCGATCTCACTCGGTTTACGTTATAGGAGAATATTGTAAGGCCGAAGAAATTACTCATCATTAATATCTATTGAGGAAATCGGGATGCATACACCTTTTAATAGACAATGAAGTTTGTCCATTGGATCTAAACTATTGTAGGATTTTTTCATTTCCGATAACAGATTGGGAAAAAGATCAAAATTTTTTTTCATTTCAGCTATTGCTTGGAGAAAGGAGAAGTCTCCATATTGGCTATTGGTAGCATTAAGTGCTTCCAATGGACTAACTGCACGACAGGCAGGCGGCAAAAAAGTTTCACGTGATTCCGGCGTCAATATCCGGACGTGTTTATTCATATAGCGTGGGTTTTCCTATATTCCTTCTCATCCATTAAAACCCTTTTATCTTGCCACTGGTCTCACCTGACTCTATGACGCCCGTTCATTTAACATCAAGCCTTTTTCTCAAAGAGCAAAGGCTTTTCTAAATGACACCCACTTAAGTAACACAAATATCCAAGAAAATAATATCCTTTTGCTTTTCCACCCTGGAACATCCAAATTTTTAATTATAGTAACCCTTTTTCAGGCTATGACAAAGCAGGCACTGCTGATGTTATTTTTCAGCAGCTCTTTTCTTTCCATCGCAGTAAGTTTTCTAAGTACATACCAGTCTACACGGACGGATCGAATACTGTGGGACATGTTGGGTGTGGTGTTGTTTTTAACAATACCATTCTAATTTTACCTTACATAATTCCATGTCTGTCTTTAGTGCTGAATTAACTGCCATTCTTGTCGCACTTTAACATATATTAGTTTCTAACCGCCGTCATTTTTGTGTGTACACTGACAGCATGAGTGCTCTAGAATCCTTACACTTTTTAACAGAACGTAGACACCCCACTGTGATGGAAATACTTATTCTTCTGCGAAAATTAGAAAGAAAGGGTTTTGATATAATTTTTTCCTGGATACCTGGACATGTGGGTATACTTGGTAATGAACAGGCTGATAACGCTGCACGATCCATGTCCTGACAAGGGGTCTATGAGACGAAAAAGTTTGGGAAACTTTGCTTTAATAGATACTTATTATATTCTCATCAGTTCGAGACACGGACCAAGTTTCACATGCATTAGTTAATACTGATCTTAAAAGACTTTTATACAATAGACCTTTGTTTTTCTTTTGATTAAATTTGATTTCATATATTTTCGAATTCCATTAAAACATCTATTAGCCATTGTAATACTCTTTTGGATTTCAGTAGTGCAATCGTTTCTATTGTTAATTTCTGAACCTAAATAAGTGAAAAGCTGCCAACAACTGTAAAACTATACTCTTCAATTTTAAAATAGGAATTGTTAAAACAAAGTTTAGTGCAAAGCATGTTCTTGGTCTAATTCTCATTGATTTTTAATCCCATCCCGAGGTCTTCTTTCTCTAAAGATAAGGCCTGCCTTAGTGAGGTGGGTGTTCGAGGGATGATATCAATATCATCAGCAAAAGCAAACAACTGTATCGATTTATTAAAAATATTTCCTCTGGTATTTATATTGGAATCTCTTACCATTTTTTCTAATGCTATATTAAATAGAAGACACGCCAGTGCATCTCCCTGTCGAATGCCATTTTTTTATTTCCAATGGGTCCGAAAGATCATTCTGCGCTTTGACTACAATCTTTGTTTCACTTAATGCCAGGCCTATCAAACTCTTTCATGGCTGCAATAAGAACCTTTCTGTTGATGCGATCATAAGCGGTTTTAAAATCAATATAAATGTGATGCGTGTCGATTCCAAATTCCCTTGTTTTTTCCAAAACCTGACGTATGTTGAATATCTGCACTGTAGAGGATCTTCCTTTCTCTCCGGAATCCATTTTGGTAGTCTCCAACTGTATTTTCCACTAGTAGAGAAAGTTTGTTAAATATGATATTTGATAATACCTTATAACTTGTACAGAGCAGACTGATTCCTCTATAATTTGAACACTCGAGTATAACTCCTTTTTTTATGTACCACACAAGTTATACTCATTTTCCAATCCTTAGAGATTACAGTAGAATCTGTTTTTGTGCGGTTCTCTTTACGCGATTTTATTTCTGTGCGACCGCATAAAAAAAATTTCACAGTATTTCGACGAATTTTCTTGCTATATTTAAGAATCAATGAAATTTTCGAATATTTTTTTGTGCGGTTATTTTTATACGAATCCTATCAACCGCACAAAAACAGGTTTAACTGTACACTACCTGCTCCCAAATTGCTTGAATTAAGTCATAAACTTTCTTAGAAGTTTCTTTTCCTCCATTTTTCAGTATCTCAGATGAAATAGCGTCAGGGTCGGGTACCTTGTTGTTTTTTAGTTTATTTATGGGTTCAATGACTTCCTCCAATGATAGTGGTTCAACTACACATCGGCTCTGAGTTTCCGAGCTTCCTGTAAGTGCTTCATAGTCACCATTATCACTGTTAAGTAAGTTGTAGAAATGTTCATTCCATCTTCTTAGCACTTCAGTTTTATCACTAAAAATAATTCCTTCTCTATTACAAGAGGTGTGTTTCTTGGCTTAAATTCTTTGAGTCCAAGGTTTATTTCTTGAAAGAAAGCTCTGCTGTCGTTGGATCCCCTCAAATGTTCAAAATTTTTAAAAAGATCCTCGAAAAATATCCTTTTTTTCTCTATGAATTCTTTTCTCCTCTCTTCTTGCATCTTTGTATGCAATCACTGAGCCTCTTGAATGACTCTTACTCAGCATTTTTTACTAAATGCCTCATTCTTCCTCTTTGTAGCCATGAAACAATCATTGTCAAACCAGTCCTTTTTACTCTTTTTTAAACCTTTTTCACAACTTGGTTACCTGTTTCGATAATTGTTTCCTTTAGTGTATTTCATTTTTTGTCTATACTATCATCATCAATAAAAATGCTGTTAATTTCTTTGTATTTCTTTTCAAGCTGTTCCTGAAATGCCTTCAATGCCTTATCTTTAAACTGTCCGCAGTCAAATTTTTCCAAACATTTTCCATGACTGTTTCGGAAATTAGAAATTTTTGCTCTAACCCTTGCCATAACCAGAAGATGATCTGAATCCAGGTTAGCTCCATCCAATATATCTGACTTGAGTCTAGAATAAACCAGAAGATGGCCAATTTGATTGCGTGTGCTTCCATCAGGATATCTCCAAGTAATTTTATGAATGTTTTTATGTTTTATGTTGGAACATTGTACTTGTGTGTGTGTGGTACGACTATATTATGATCAGCTACAAAATCATTTAGCCGTTTCCCATTATCATTTACTATTTTATGTAGGCTATTTTTCCAAACAATTTGCCTAAATTCCTTCTCCGTACGAATTTTTGCATTTGTTAGAATGTTATTACAAGAAAAGATTATTTAAGTACAACATTTTGGCAAAAAATGAACATAGAATAACCAATTTTCAAAACGTTCTCCTTTTATGAAAAATGCTTCTATTATAATAATATTTTGTCTATATATAGTTCAGACCTCTGTACAGAGGCTGAACTAGAATTTTTGAAATATACAACTTAGAAGTGGATTTATCCGTATTTTACTACAACAGAGGGGAGATATTTTAAGAAAAAAACGCTGATAATTATTTTAGTTGGTAGTAATAATGGTAGTAAAATAATGTGAATTTTTCAAAAGCCTAGTTCCTCCTTCCTTTATAATGTAGTAATATTTTGTATACATAAAATAAAAATCCTTTACTTTATATAAGCAAAATATTATTGTTATAGAAACATTTTTATAAAAGGAGAACGTTTAGAAAAAATATTATTCTTTCATTTTTAGCCAAAATATTGCATTTAACTAATTTTTTTGTCATAATGTCCTTAAAACCATTTTATACATGTATTCTTATCTAAGTGACATTAAATATCATGAAAATTATCCTATTATGCGAATTTTTAAAATCCCGTTTCCGAACGTAGTCGGATACCTTAACGTATATCAGTGCTTCTACATGGTAGGTCTTCAATGACACTAAAATTCTACCTCATGACATGCCAGCCAAGAGTCTTGATCATAATCATTAGACTACCGCAACTGCTTTGTGAATCGCATTGATATGAAAACACTAGAACGTCTGTCGATGTTTGGACACCGGAGTCTATTTCCTTTGTTCTCCTTTCACATTTTTGCAGGTAATGTGAAAAATTTTTCCTGACTTTTAATCATTTTCCGCGATGATTACACAGAAAATTTTTTGTGGTTCTAGGTTAATCAGGAGTGATTTTACAAGTAAATATACCTAGAACGTCCGCTGGTGCCGTTTCGACAATAGGGTAATTTATTGTTATAAATAACTGTCGTTCAACAAAATGTAGTTCACTAAATAGATACCATTAGAAAAAAAACTTTCTTAAGTCATATGGTACTTTTATTTGACCTTGAATGCAGTGTTACTGGGTTCACAGCGGAAATGAATCAATTATATTATAATTGCCGTGCAAAGTGTTTGGTTCCATAGTATTTGTCTACCTACTCATAGAAAAAAAATCAATCTATTTTCCAAAGTGCAGAGCAAAAATCCTGAAACGATGGCTCGTAGAAAACGTCTAAGCCCTTATGAAATTTGTAATTCGTTTCTAGAGCTTTCTACGAATGAATCGGAGAATGGTTAGCTGTCTCGCTCTAATTTAGTTTCCGATGAAGACATAAGAATTAATGGAAGTGGGAGGGAAGATTCTGAAAAGAGTACAGATGTAAAAAACTGATAACATTCCAGTAAATCCTGACACATATGTCACTAGGGACGGCACATAATGGATACCGCATAATAGTAATGTTCCTGGCAGATTTGCAACTCGAAAAGTTTTGCAACAAAGTAGTGGTCCAACAAGCCTCGTGAAACATGATGTCAATATTAGTTTTTTAAGTCATAATATATGTGTGTGTGTGATAATTACATGAAATAATATTAAAAAGTCTTAAAACTAAACCCTACTGAACAGTAGTCCTGCAATTATTTAGTTAAAAGAATTATTTTATATCGGGGTGTCGAAACGACACCGGTGAACGTTTGAGGGTAATTAAATTCTCGGACTTTCTAGTGTTAATAAATGATAACTTATTAATTTCCTGCCTAAGAACAGCTTAGAAAATAAAAAATAAGTAGTTAATAAAAATTCTTTTTTTTCCCAATCCTAAGAACAATGTAAAATAAATAAGATCGATAACTGATCAACAAGTGCTAAGAATTTTATTCTATTTACTGACAGCACTTAGAACATATGTAATCATTAGTGCAACAGTTAGAGCCAGAATTTATTTCCTTTTCTTAACAACAAGTTCTAATGTTGTGGTTCGATCCACAGGCGTTCCATCACCATTTCTTCCATTTTTCTTCAATGTATAACGAAGGAGGTCTTTTTTGAAATCCTTTTTGGAATCATTTGGAATGTAAGGCGTCAATTCACTCACTGAATACAAGAAATCTGAAATGAAGAAAATAAGTACTTAGTAATCCTCTAGATTAATTTATCAGATTTTATAAGTGCACTGAAAATCGCTTAGCATGAAACTGAGGGGACTGAAGTATTTTTTGTGTATATATATATATAGTATAATAAAATAAAATAAGATACCAAATGAAAAAGTTGTATAACCTACAACTCCAAAGAAGAATGAAATTGGAGTTCAGTTCAAGAGATGTAACAAATGTAGATACAAAAACAGTTTTCGGACTAAAATGGAGACCTATTGTGATTTTCAAAGCTGTCGCTGAATTAGGGCAGTGATTTAGGTTTTAATACATACATACATGCATGTATTGTTGATAATATAGAGTGAGCAACACCAAATTCTTTACAAATTTCTGTTTTTGATCAACAGCTTTAAGAAACTCCATCTTCATTTCAAACAAAAGGGCAGTCATTTTACTTTCCTACAGAGCTTTTTACAATTATCCTCTTAAAAAATTCTCCCAAAATCGAAAAAGGGGGTGGGGTGGGGAACCAAATTCACTGATTTTTACTCACACTACGATGCACTTTTCACCGAATTTCGAAGCTAAGTAATGAGATAGGAGATGTTTTTGTGTGACGTTTGTAGAGATGGAGGATGAAAGTAGTTTAGACAAACAAAATTGGTTCATGTCACAGACTATTCCAAGGGTATTTCAAAGATAAGTTAGCCTTCTTTCTCCGAAACTTGTGAAACCACCTCCCACCTCCTCTAATGGAGGAATACTGATCTGCAGCGCGCACGGAGTATCAAAAAATATAGAAGTTCATTTCACTCCACGCCTGAGCGGCTGGTGTTTTCCGTATTTTGTTCGGTCTCAGAAGGGAAACATTTTCGTGTTAAGTGATTTTGGTTTCATGTTAAGAGAAAAAATGCATGAAAATACATAGTCCTTTTTAGGGATCGTTGTATTGTTTCATGTTAACCCATATTTCGTATTAAGCATTTTCGCGCAAAACGTATTTCACTGTACTTAAGGAAGTAAAAACACAATCAAGATTGATAATTTTTTTCAATTTAATAATGGTTAATTTTGCTCACTTTTTATTGTCTCAGTTGCACAAATATCTAATAGCATTGGGCTTTTAAATTTAAATTACTTCTAATTATTTATACTTTTTTCAGATTATTTTGTGTTGTCATCGGTTTCAAACAAATTTGGTTTCATTGATTAGTATTATAGTAGCAACACGATAGTTATTGGCAATGGACTACGAGATTTTGAGCCGCAATAAAGTACCGAGGTCAACATTCGATCTTGCATCTCACTCTTCACATCAAGCCGAGAGAAGACTTTAACCCTTTATCTACCGGCGGTACTTATAAGTACCACTCACTTTAAAATTGCATAGAATAACCATTTTTACGAATAATCTGACGATACTTAGCAGGAATATTGTTTGAAATTCACTCTTCCAAGATATATGACAGAACGGGTTCTAGGATGAGTATTTTCGTGGGGAAGGCGAATAGTTTTATTATAGCAGGAATTGCGTTTTCGGCGGATTGCGAAGATTAACATTTTTGTCCCGAAAAAGTAGTAAATGTCAAAATTTAAGTGTCTTAATTTTTCTTATATGTCAATGAAAACCTAAGAAAACGATTTGACTCTTTATTTTAAGTGAACAGTGTATATAATTAATTTTACAGTTGAATGTAATTAATTAATTAATAAATTTGTAAGTTCAATACTACTGCACATCAAAACTATGCTTAGATTTTTTTTGCTTCGGTATTATTTAAAAATAGCTCAATGTCGTTGCAGGATCCTTAAAATACTAATTATTCAATATAGAGTCACCATTAAAGAATGGGGAGTCCTTTAATAATTTTTAAATATGAAATTTTATCGTTTTTGGTATAATAAGAAATAATTCTTCTACTTAGAGTGTAATTAACATGGACAGTTAACTCTATAAACGATGTTTTACAGTTCTATAAATTTTGTTTTCGTTATGTATAAGGTATTGCATCCTACAAAAAGGATTCGAAACATTAAAATTTGTAAAAGTTTACAAAACATATCGAAAAAAATCATCCTTTTAATTAATCTGTTTTGAGTTATTTTTTTTTAATTTTAAAAATGAAAAAATTTATAGTATTCTAAAAATAACGAAACATTTTTTTACACTTTTGAAAAGAAATTAACCAGTAAACATTTCAAGAATATTTGGATTTAAAAATATGGGATCCTTATATCCAGATTTTATTTGGTTTCATACAAAGGATCAAGAAGTAAAAATAGATTTTATTAAATTACTTTTATAAAAAAATTATTTTTGTAATAGTTATCAATTATTTATATTATTAAATTTTAGTAATTAATATATTTACAAAGCTGTATTTCATAAGAAAACATATGATGCAAGTTTAAAACTTTTTTTCTTCTATACGTAAGGAACACTTACCTGTGTATAATTCATCCGAGAGAAATGTTGTAACATTTTGAACTTGTTGACAATGACGAATTTCGAATCCTATATCTTCCAGCATTTTCTTATAATGCAAAGATGTGTATCTTTTGATATGAGATTCAGGAAGGCAATCTTCAACGTTTAACTATAATAAGACTCAATTATTTCTATCTTATCAAATTACTGTATCCAATAACATTACTATAACAGAAGTATTGTAGCGTGTTTTGAACTTATTGACTGTGACAAATTTTGTGTGAATCCTATATCTTCCAGCATTTTCTTATAGTTCAAAGATGTGTATGTCTAACTATGAGATTCAGAAATGCAATCTTCAACGTTTAACCATATTAGGACTCAATTATTTTTATTTTATAGCAAATTATTGTGTCGAATAACATTATTTGTGATGACAATCTACGTTTTACATAATTTAAATGACAGAAGTTTTTAGTTTATCAAGGAAAACAGATACTAAAAGCCATAGCTTATTAATTTGATCAGCGATAACTTTGAACATTTTAAAAAGAATTAGTTTGGATTATGAAGAAATATAAGAAAAATTTTTTATTCGATTCCTGTACAATTAGTTCACACTCTCCCTATATATATTTATAAATCTTGTTCAAGTTTTCAATTGTTAGTAAAATACTTTTTATTCATCCACTCAATTTCAAATACATTTTTTTAAACTTGTAGTGGATGACACTTGATGTTACTATAATTTTTCAAATATAAATTAATTAATTAAATTTAATTAATTAGCATTAGTTTTTTATGGGAGAAAAATTTTTCTTATGTGCTACTTTTTATCAACACTATATAAGATGCAATACAGCACTGTCCCATTATGCATTACTATATCTAAGACGAAAACTCTTCGCAGCAGGTCAAGCACTTGTCGTCTTGAATCGTCTGAAATTATGAGATGGACGATTAATTGAAGAACTGAAAAGGTTTCTTGCAGTAATGAAGCACTACAAGAGATGGATAGAAGGAGAAATTATGGACAACTATCAACTTCATAAATTAGAAACGAAAAAAGAAAAATAGAAAGCGATAGAAGCGAGGATCGAAGGATCGTGCGGCAAGCACTTGTTGACCCCACAGTGACTCGTTCAACGATACGAGCAGACGTAGGCGTAGCAATTGTTCCACAAACAATTTCCAGACACCTTGCAGAAGCAAATCTTAAATCCAAGCACCCTTTCCGTGCACTCCCTTTAACACCGGAACATCGGCAACTGCGTCTACAGTGGTGCCAAGCCAGATCAATGTGGAATGTCACAGATAGGCAAATGGTTGTGTTTAGTGATGAATCCCGGTTTGTTTTGGAGAAAGATGATAACCGTGTACGGGTGTGGAGGCGCTCTGGTGAACAGTACAATTCTCCCCACACTGTTCTACGTCACACTGCCCGCACAGCTGGTGTAATGGTCTGGGGGGGCATAGCCTATGATAGACTGTCCACTTCAATTGTGATGCGTGAAATCTTAACGGGCCAACGTTACGTTGATGATATACTTCGACCCCATGTAGGACCTTTCCTAAAGGGTCTCCCAGGGACAATTTTCCAGCAAGATAATGCTCGTCCGCATACAGAAAGAGTTGCTTAAGACTTCTTACGTCATTTTCAATTTCTTCCATGGCCGGCCCGCTCCCCCGATTTGTCCCCTGTAGAGCACGTATGGGATCAGCTAAAACGGCAGATGCCCTCGTGTCACTCTGTACATGATTCAGAGTTGGCTGTTCCAAGATTTGTGGGCCCATCTGCCTCAGGACAACATAAGAAGTCTAATCAACTCAATGCCGGACCGTGTGGTAGCATATATTGCTGCTGGAGGTGGTCCAACGCGCTATTGAAGTTGCCCATTATTTGTGTCGTTACAAACCCAGTATTCGTTTAATTGTCTCATTTTTGAGATCAAGTGAATCTCTCATCTGTGTCATGATGTGTATTAAATTTCATTTCCATCCGATGCTTTCTTCTTGAGTCGCTATTTTCAATGTTCCTGAGTGTACACTATTGGTTATTAAAATTGCTACATCAAGAAATTGATGTGCTGCAGACGGGAAATTTAAACGACAGGAAGTAGGTGATGTAATATGCAAATGAGATAGCTTTTCAGTGCATTCAGACAAAGCATGCGCCGGTAGAGACACCTACGATGTGTTTAATTGAGGGAATTGTTCGGCTGGTTTCTCATACACGAATTGCATTTGAATGTTGTTACCTTGTAAAAAACTGTTCTGATGCCTTGTGTAAGAAACAGAAGTGCTGGTACCAGTATGTTTCTGACTTTGATAAAGGTCGAATTGTAGCGTACCGGAATTGCAGTTTATCGTATCACAATATTACTGATCACGCTGGTCGAGACCCAATGACTGTTAGAAGAATTTGGAATCAATGGGTTCAGGACGGTAATACGGAACGCTGTGTTATATCTCGACGGCCCTCTATCATTAGCAGCCGAGAAGACAGGCATGTTACCCGCATAGCCTTAATTTATCATGCAGCCACATCACGAGGCCTGAGTCATGAATTAGGGTCGTTTGCAAGACAGCAAGTGTCTGCACGACGTTTACTGCAGCATAGACTCTCAGCTCGGAGAGCCTTGACGCTACTTCAAAGACAGGAGCGTCTTCAATGGTAAGATCAACGACAAATCTGGTGCGTGAATGGCGAGATATTATTTTTTCAGATTCATACAGGTTCTGTTTACAGCATCAAGATGGTCGCATCCGTGTTCGGTGGCATCGTGGTGAACGCACATTGACAGAGTGGATTCTTCTTCATCATACTTGCCCATCACCTGACATGATGGTATGGGGGTGCTAATAGATACACGTCTCGGTCACCTCTTATTCGCATTGATGGCTCTTTGAACAGGGTTCGTTACATTTCTGGTGTGTTACGAGCCGTGGCTCTACCCTTTATTCGAATCCTGCGAAACCTTACGTTTAAGCAGGATAATGCACGACCGCATGTTGCCACTATTGTTCGGACTTTCCTTGACATGGAAAATGTTCGACTGTTGCACTGGCCTGCGCGTTCACCAGATCTTTCACCAATAGAAAACGTTTGGTCTATGGTTGCCGAGCGATTGGCTCCTCGCCATACGCCAGTCACTACAGTTGATGAGCTGTGGTATCGTGTTGAAGCTGTATGGTCATTTGTACCTGTACATGCCCTCCAATCTCTGTTTGACTCAATGCCCATGCGTATAAGTGCTGTTATTACTGCCAAAGGTAGCTGTTTTTGGGACTGATTTCTCAAAATCTATGCACTCAAATTTCTTGAAAATTTAATCACTTTTTATTTCTAGTATACTATACTTGTCGAATAAATATAATTTTGTTACCTGCATTTCTTCCTTGTGTAGCAATTTTAATGACCAGTAGGGTCATAGCCAGTACTCATTTATGTATTAATGACTGATGTTTTGTGACATTTTTTAATAAGTTTTGATAATCAGTTATCTGATTTCTTTTGAAAGATTTAAGGTGATAAATACAACAACACACAGAGAATCACTGAATCAGTATAATGGTCACATCCAATCATTGTATTTTATACATGTACAATAGATATAAACAGAAAACCAATCCTATATCTCTTATGGAAAACGCTATTAGAAAAAAAAGTATTAGAATAAAATGCGTTAAGTTCGACCACCACTATTCAAGTACCCAAAATGTCTTAAGATTCAATAAAAAATAATTTTCAAACAGCAAAGGGAAATTTCTGTAAGAAAATATTTGCCTAATGTTACGAAAAGCCACGCGTTTTTCATAAATAAAAAAAGATCAGTATTTCCTTAAATTTATACAGCAAATATTACTATTCTGCTTATAATAATATCATTTATGCAGAATTGAGAAACATGCAATTTTGATATGAAATATATTTTAATGTCAAGTGTTAGACAATACGAGTAAAAATTGAAATATAAAACATGATGTATAAATGTGAGTAAAACACAATTTATATTCAATCAATAATCAGTACAATAAAAAAATAATAAGTGGTAAATGACTTAGAAATTCGTGAGAATTCTGGATCGCCATCATATTAACCAGACATTAGCAACCTAAGCTTTTAACCGAGTGGGTTCAGGTTCGAATTCCGAGTAAGATTTGGTTGTATCTTCTTCGGGAAAGAAGTCGGTCTTTCGCCTGAAATGAATTTCCGTCTCGAAAGGAAAAGCAGCGCAACTCTTCTTGTTATATGCTGGGATCATCGTTTGTCTTTCACATCACGTCTTTCGTATGTATCCCAGTAATAAACACACGACAACAACATTAGAAACCTATAAAAACGTGCCAGATTTTGCATGCAGCGTGTTTCTCAGAGGCATTACTTAACTCTACTGAAAGAATACTTATAATTTGTGTTGGTTATTTATTACTTAAATATATATTTTTAAAATTTCGTAATGCATAATATGCGTGCAATTATTTTTCCCCTTATGTTGAAAGAATAGCTATATTTTATATGTTGCTCATTTTTACGCTTAGAAATATCCTTAAATGATACGAAATTAATATATAATATATTTTTATTACTGACCTCTATCACTTAAATTTCAATGTATTGCCGTGAGAATCCCGTTTTTTTCCAATAACTCCAACAGTGCGGCACCCGTAATCTTATTGATAAAGTTTTTGGCCAACCGCAGCTACAGGGTTACCGACTTCTGATTAATACAGTGTTTCTCAAAGTTTCAGTATTTGCGTTCCAATATTCAATCACGATTTTGATCGCGCCCCCTCAATACAACAACAATGTATTTCATTCAATACGCTTAAGTTACAACATACGACTTTAAACTCGTAAGTGTCACCAACGTGCATAAACGTCTCGCTCAGCCAAAGCGTGATTTACCCCGTACGTATGTGCGTCTTTCTGAAGTTCGATCTTTTCTGTGAACTGCTATCCATAAAATTATTCCGAAGGCTTTGGAATGCAATAAAAGGGCCTTGACAGCGTTTGCGAAGGATTTACTTATATCAGAGGATTTGGTTTTTTTCATTCCTTGTCTCCCCCTCCCCCACCAATACATCACATATGAATGTCTACGTGGAAAACGGTGTCAGTGGGGAGTGAATCGCATAACCTTTAATCGGCAGTTAAGGGATTAATTACAAATCGTACAAATTATCAAGTAAGTGTTAATTTATATATATATTTTTGTATGACAAGCCCATGGGGTCATTAATAATTATTAACGTTGTTCTTAACTACACTGGTGTGCAAAAATTAAGGAAGAAGTCGAAACGTTAGCATATCAGCTGAACGAAGAGGCAGAGCGGACAGAAAGACCAATCAGGAGATTAAGTAAGGTGATGTAGGGTAGCACATGCGCAGATATGCAGGTAGACGTAATGGGGGAGTGTCTGAGTAGTACAGAGCATGTTGTCGGTGTAAGATCAGTATTTCTGGCAAAGAGATTGCACGCCGTATAGCAGTTAAAATCACACCGAGTTGCAGCCTCAGCGAGAAATGGTGAATAATCAATCTGTTAGACGACATCTGGATGCTTTTACCCGAGGTCGAATCATTGGGAAGTTGGAGGAAGGCCGCAATGTGACAAGTGTGGCTGCAGAGTTCGGAATGGCTCACAGCATCGTTTCACGACTTTGGAGACAATTTCAAACTACAGGAGCAGCTATCCGGGGTTTCAGTAGTGGTCGTCCACGAAAAACCACACCCGCAGATGACCGGTACATTGTCTTACAGCCCAGAAGAAACAGGCAAGAGACAGCGGGAGAAATCGCTAGACACACGACACAGGCGACTGGACGACCGATATCGCGTTTTACCGTTTCCAGAAGACTGCACGGTGGTGGTCTGTTTGCACGACGCTCTGTACGGTGTGTACCTTTAACGCCTGCCCATCGGAGAAGGCGTTCTCTGTGGTGCCGGGAACACCGGAATTGGAGAGACAATGAATGGGGACGAGTACTCTTTACAGATGAGAGCAGATTCAGTTTGAGTAGCGATTCTCATCGCATACTCATCTGGAGAGAGCAGGGAAGCTGCAATCATCCCTCGAACATCATTGAAAGGGATAGGTATGGAGGTCGCGGTGTTCTCGCTTGGGGAGGCATCATGCTTGGTAGTCGTACAGACCTTCACATCTTCGACGCAGGTTCAGTCAACGGGACCCGTTATTGTAACGAGATTCTTTTTCCATATGTGCGTCTTTTTAGAGGCGCTATGGGTCTGCAGTTCCTATTCATGGACGACAATGCACCATGTCATCGCACAGTAGCTGCCGAACATCTCTTAGAGAGTGAGGATATTGAACGTATGGATTGGCCGGCACGATCTCCGGATCTCAATCCCATCGAGCATGTATGGGATTTTCTAGGCAGACGCTTGGCAGCTCGTACCTTACCACCAGTAACGATTCGGGAGCTTCGATTGGCGCTGCAAGACGAATGGGCAGCAATGCCTCAACAACTCATTGACACCCTCATTCTCAGCATGGGCAGACGCCGTGAAACCTGCCTAGCAGTCAGGGAGATCATATCCCCTACTAAAGACGGGATGTTTCTTGCTGGACACCCACCACAGGGATGTTTCGGCCTTCAGTCGCATTGCGCTCCATGCTACTTTTTCAATCAAGTTTCTTTTATCCCTCTGATTTCTCTTTTAGTAAGTGTTGCTTACATATTACACATGTCCTTACGTATTGGGGATCTTACGGTATTAAATGTGTTGATTTGGAAGGCTTTTGTACAAAGTTATATTGAAAAAACCGTCTGGTCCTTAATTTTTGCACACCATTGTATGTACTGTTAGATTCATTATAAAATACATTGTGCAGTACTGATGCATTGATACGTGAATTATAAAAGTGTAAATGTTTATTTTATTTTCTATTAAGTCGGAATGTATTTTGTTTGTTTGCTTTCAGTAAACTGTTATTTTTTCAAAAGTCTCGCACCCATTGGTAAAGCTATCACGCTCCCCTAGGGAAGCCCCCCACAGTTTGAGAAACACTACATTAACACAATCTTCGATCAACTGCAAATGTATGCGTTCGAAAATTGATCCTGACCCCGAACCATTTTTTCTCTCGCGTTTTAGGTCCCATGCTTTTAAACAAACTTTTAACTTCAGAATATATGTATAACAATGCTCACGCGAATACAAAATTTCTATAGGAAAAATGATACTAACTGTAAAGTAAGAGCTCCATTTGAGATCCTTGGCCAATTCTAGAAGAGCCTCATAGTAACCATTGTGTAACAAGAATACGAAAGCTGCTTCTCCATTGTGTTGTAAGAGATCATAAACGACCTGAAATGCTTTCTTCTGATCTTTTAGACGATTAAAGCAATGAATTGAGATAAACTTAGTGAGCTTTCCTTTCCAGCACTCAGTTAAAGATCTGAAATGAATTATCTTAATGAATCCTTTCGATTGATTCAATCCATGGTTACTGAAATATATGCACAAATATAATATCTAAAATGATTCAAAATGTTTATATAAGGGTGAATCGGAAATTAAGTTTCCTTTGTCGACTGTGGTCAGAGTTGTGTAAGAAAGTCAAAACATAGAATGAGACTTTAAAGATAAGACAACTTTATTTTCCATATAAGTACTAAGTATATTGAGACATTTATCATACCACTTTATAAACTTCAAAAACCCTCTAGGAAAAACTCAGGGCTCCGCATACAGAAAAAGGGTTTACTTTTGAGTGGACGTTTTGGAGGTTGGTACCAGGGTGTGTCACAGTGCCTACATGGTATTGAGACACCCTGATCGAAATTAAAAGAGGTGATTCGGAAAATGCGGCCTGGGTTTCTCAGATCTGGCGTTCTGTTGTTGGATGACAATGAGAGACCACACTTAGCGATGGCAATGCAAAACCATTCTGCAACTCTTAGTTAGGAGTGGATACACCATCCGCCAGTTCAGATCCCGCCCTAAGTAACTTTCATCTGTTTCTCGCTTTGAAGAAGAATCTCGTCCGAAGGCGCTGTGGAAGCAATGCTGAAGTCAAACAAGCCGTTAAATGCTTCTTTCGTATGCAAAGCCCTGAACTTTTCCTGGGCGGGGGCGAAGTGAAGCTTATCAAGCGGTATATATGACAAATGTCACAATGTACTTGGTACTTATGTGGAAAAATAAAGTAATGTCTTATTTTTAATGTCTCATTCTATGTTTGACTTCTACGCACAACCCTGATTACAATCGAAAATGGAAACTTACTTCGTGACTCACGCTCGTAATATTTTTTTATAAAGAAACGGTTACATTTGATTAAAAGTAATTGCCTAACTATTATAAAAAAATTGAACAAAAATTCTCGGTCAGGTGAAATTATTTTTTTTCACTTATTTCATCTTAAGAATGTTTAAGATATCCGACTACATTCGAAACCGTGATTTAAAAAAAAGCGCATAAATGGATAATTTTCATGATATTTCGTGTCACTTAAATTAAAATACATGTATAAAATTATTTTAAGGACATTTTGACAAAAAAAAAAGTTTATTTAAATACAATATTTTGGTAAAAGAGTAACTTAGAATAATCTTTTTTCAAAAAGTTCTCCTTTTGTTGAAAATGCTTCTATTATAATAATATTTTGCCTGTATATAGTTTAAACCTCTGTGCAGAGGCTCAACTAGGATTTTTGAAAAATTCCCATTATTTTCAGAGCTACAACTCATTGAAATAATTATCAGCATTTTTTTCTTAAAATTTCTCCCCTCTGTTGTTGTAAAACATGGATAAACCCACTTCTAAGTTATATATTTCAAAAATTCTTGTTGATCCTCTGTAAAGGTGTCTGAGCTATATACAGGCTAAATATTATTATAATAGGAGCATTTTTCACAAAAGGAGAATATTTTGAAAATGGGTCATTTTATGTTCATTTTTTAACAAAATATTGTACTTAAATAATTTTTTATTGTAATACTATTCTTAAAACAATTTTATATAAATTTTCTAATCTAAGTGATACTAAATATTATACATATCCATTTACACGCTTTTGCAAAATCACGGTTTCAAACGTAGTCGGATACCTTAAGAACGAAACTGCGTAGGAAAAAAAATTGAATAATTCTTCCCTTGGTATATTAAAAAACAAATTTATGAAAAGTTCTCAATTTTTTTAAACTTTTCTATTCTAAGCAGTTTTGACCATTTTAAAATTTAAAATTTGGTGTACAATTCGTCTTCCGACATCCAATGGTTTTCTTTTCATAATTACTCATAATTTGTTCTATAGATCATGTAGTATCCCCTACAATTTTATTACAAATATCATAACAGCAAGTTCTAAGCATACAGAATAAATAAATAAATATTAATAATATTAGTTTTGCTCAGTTATGTCCAAATCCAATTACCTCACAATAAGTATAGTTTTCAGCAGGGGCGTAGCTACCGCCTTATCAATGATACGAGGCCCCCAAACTACAGGGACCCCAACACGTGTAACTACAGTCCCAATAACAGAGCTCTCATATCTAAAAAGGGTACCGAAGGAATTTCGATACGGGCCCACTCAGAAATGGCTACGCTAGAACAGTTCGGGAGAATTATAGCAGTTTAACTCGATAATGAGGAAGCAACCACTGAATTAGTATCCAAAATTACCTTTTAAAATAGCATCCGAGTTTTAAATAAAAGCAATGTATGATAATTCCCAATCCAATTTTCAAGGTTAGATCCACGTAAGCCACAATTTATAATTGTTTGAAAAACAAGTGAAATTTGTTTAACAATATTTTGGGGTTTTGAGAAATAAAATCTCATGTGAGATAATTCACAAAAAAAAATTTATTTTTTATTTTTTTTTTTTTGAGCCAGGAAGTAATACCTGGAAAATGCTCTATAAATTTTTGTTTTCGTTGCTTAAGGAATTCTTTTCCTGGACCCTTTAAAGATTGGCGATTGGAAATTTATAACCACTTTTTAAAATTCCTTTTTTAAATAAAACTATGAAATTTTCTTAGTATATCTATAATTTTCTTAGTAAATCTATAGTATTTTCGCAGATCGATTTTTAGTTCTCTCTAGCATCAGAAGATGGCAGCACAATGCGAAGTGACCAGCCGATTGATTGATTGAATATTAACGTCGCGTTGTTCAGCTACACGAGGGCTTTTGGCGACGGACCACGTAATTTTGAACCATGGTCACGTGACGTGGACGACTCCTGTGCTGGCAACCTCCTCTCCTAACTACCACACCACACCAACGGGAGGACGTTTCAGCTCTCGACATATTTAACGTGCATCGCTGCCCTACATGGCGGTTCTTTAGTGGTACTGGGCTCGAACCCGTGACAAAGCAAGCCACGGTCCGATACCTATACCACTCGGCTACCGCGGCCACCGAGATGACCAGATTGAATGGTTATGTTTGAAAAAGATTTTAAAAAGTTTTTTTTTCGAAAAACCACCTGCCCCTCAAAGGGTTAACATTAAAGTACTGTTTAAACAAAGGGAATGGTGGTTTGTGAAGAAGAAACTTAATTATCGATGTGCACTCTTCTCGGAATACGTAATAATCATATAATATGTAAAAATAAAATAAATAAAAAATAAAATGTAACATTTATATGATAACATGTTGCCTCTCCTAATATGTTCAACATTTCCTATTAGATAAATTTTAATATATTTGTCTTGCATTTTTTTAATATTCAAACCTTTCTGAATCTGACAACAGATTTTTAGTTAAGCATGTTTATATATATATATATATATATATATATATATATATATATATATATATATATATATATATATATATATATATATATACGGAATATTCTAAGTAGTTCACGTTTTACTTTTAGAAAATAAATGTATAATACTTTACGTTTACAGAGCGTGTGCTCAAATAATTAATCATTTCATGCATATAGCTTCATTAAATCATAAATGTAAGTAGCCACACTTTAACGTGCGTGCTGAAGAACAATAAAGGATAGTTAAATCGAAAACTAAAGTATCTCGAGTCAAACATAACCTATCAAATTAAGCATATGTTTTCACACAGAAGAGATAGTTTGGCTGAATAGTGTATGAAATTTCTTAAAAATTACATTTTTATATTGTTAATGCCGGAGTCATAATTTGATATACAACATTTATTCAGCAGATATGTAAGTAGGCTATATATAAAAGTAAACCACTTATTATGACATTATGAATTTTTTTTTCATGATTATTAACGAATTGGAGGATTAAAAGCTGGGGATATACAATTAATTTTAGGGAGTAGTAAGTAATAATATTAATTATAATTTTTAATTGACCTTATCGACCTGATCTTATTTTTCTTGTTTAACATAGACGGATGAATCATCAGGTATGTTATACAGGCAATTAACAGCCAAAAGAAAAGAAAAATTAAATTAAAAACAGTACAAGAGCATTTTAATTAATACTAAATGTATAAACTATTTTAGTTAAATATCTAACCAGCAATAATTTAATTTGTACAAATTTAAACGAGGTACATATCTTCAAATTTATTACTTCATCTAAACTAAATTCAGAGGTGAAACATTCCATGAGGGACAATGTCTACTGTGCTTATCTCAGTATACGTGACCATTGGGCGCTGGTGCGCATGAGTAGTTGTCCCGATTAGGTGGTCAGTCTGCACCAAAACCACCAATGTTTAGTCCCACAAGCAAGTTTAATACTCATTTATTGACCCACTGAAGAGATGAAAGTCTGAATCAACCTCGACCCCCCAGCATGGGTATAGAACCACGGACCTGAAGTGAGGAAGCGTGATACGCTACCTGTCGGCCACTGGGCCTCATTATTCCGTCTACCCCATAAAAAAGTGGCCGTAGGTTGTCAAATGCACATAATCATAAGTTCGTGGGATAAGATCGTGACTCAAACCCTGATACACGTGTCATAATTGGTGTGTTCTTTAAGGCAATTATGACTCTCAATTTCTTAGTTTTGGATAAATGCTGTTAGATTTATTGAATTATTTCCTCAACATACCGTTCCGCCTGTGTGCAGGAGAAAGAAGCGGGAAACGTGGCTGCTCTGCATGGTTATACGAACCATAAACGATGATTCTGCGGGCATTTGTGCCACTTTCGGCTCTCAATTCCATATCTGGAAGCTGTAGATGTGGAGACAAAGGTAGATTTGTCATGCTAGTTATTGATGTATTCTGATTGGTTGAGCCTATCTTTCTGATAAGTTCTATCATAGAAGTTGGAGTTTGATAGAGGAGAGAGAAATGAGTGACTGCACTCTGATTGGTTAGTGGCTTGTGCTCTGCACGCATAGCGAGGTATTTGGTATTTGTTCTCCTCTACGTCTTTGATTATGTAGTTTCATTGTGCACACCATCTGGTGGAAGGAGCGAAAACTGTTTTGGGAGTTCACTACAAACGTTAAATCTGTCTTGACTCAAAATTCTCCCGTATGCGTGTTGTAGAAGTTTGGAGAATGGGGTGCATGGAGACACCTGATGGAGAATCAGGTGTCGCCTTTGTCACTTGAACGAGGTTCAAAATTACAAGGTTCTTCGCCAATATCCCTAACAATCCATTAGCTTAGTGCACCGTTAATGAAACATTAAATTAAAACCAAGCGCTTCATTATAATAGTAGTAAGTGAATATTTAAACGGGAATATCTAGATGATTCTGTTGCAAATTATTTTGCAGCGAAAAATTTTGAATCTGTCAATAAAAAAATCTATGTTCCAAAGCATCTACTATGGAACATTTTTCAATTTTTAGGTTAAACTCTCTAGTTTTATATATTTTTTCAATTTTTAATTTAACCTAACCAGTTCAAATTACAACTCTTCTTCTAATTTCATCCACTAATTGCAAACAATTGTTTTATTTCGGTTGAATATCAGTCCATTCAAAAAATAATAGGGGGAAAAAAGAGTTCTCAAACCTCGAGTTGTGATTGTTAAGCTCTTGATGTATCAAAAGAAAAAACGAAAAGTGTCTGAAGGTTGCAATTATGTTATCTGAAAAAGAATTCATGTACACAACGGAGTCCGACTATGTTCCTTATATTAACACTAGATTGCCCAAGGAAGTCATTTTGACTACTTTTTAATTTCAATTAGAAAAACAATGGTGTATATATTGGCACAATTTCTTAGACTATTTTAGATTGTATTTTTTTCCAAGTGAAATAAATTTCTTTTAACGTTATATTTACTAATAACTTGTTACATGACTATAAATAATATTAAAAATATTAAAAATTAATTTTTTAAACAAATTTATTTACACATTAGTTATTCTTTCACTATGGAATCATTTTGACTGCTTTTTGGCAATATAGGTATACAGTCAACCCTCCTATAACGCGGTACTCTCAGAACGCGGTTTCTATATAACGCGGAGCTGAAATTGCGACAGCCTTCCTATAACGCGGTACTCTTACAGCGCGGTTTCCGTTTAACAACGTCCCAGCAGTTCCTTCCGATAGGGATAAGGTATATTAGTGTTAGTTTTTTGTTTTATTTTGTTTCACGGGATCTCTGCTCAGCAAATGTAACACATTGTTTCCAATTTTGTGTAATGAACACTTAAGAAATAGTGTAAATAATTTGCATCTCGAAGTGTAATACATTAATGTTACTTTCTGTTGTATTTATTTTATGTTAAAATCTTGCCACCACCTCTCCCTTCCAAATCTAGTTTTATTATGAAATAAAAAAAAGTAGTGATGACACTGATCGAGGAATAAATTAAAAGCGGAGCGCGCACTGAGGCATGGCGTAGAAAAAACAAAAGGATTAAGGAATCGCGCCAAAAAGCGCTTGGCGCGTTGCACTCCTATATTAAATCAGTAACGCCGGTGGAGTTTGTCTCGTCTTTTGTATTTATTGGTCTCCATATAACGCGGTACAATGATGTGATTTGTACTAATTCTGAGTTTCTTACAGCGCGGTTTCCTTACAACGCGATAGACGGTTTCCATAGAACGCGCTACGAATTAGCCTGGTTTGTACGGTTAAATCCGAATTTCTTAGAGCGCGGTTTCCATATAACGCGGTAGCACTCACCGCGTTATAGGAGGGTTGACTGTATACTAAATTTCAGTCTTTCTAGTGTTAGATAAAGCCCCATCAATTGGACTGGGCATGTCATTCGCATGAACGATAGTAACATTCTAAAATGAGACTTTTCAGTTAGACCATGTAGCACTAGAAAAAAGGGGACATTGATGGACAGATATAGTGAAAGAGGATTGTTTGTTCTTTAAAATTAAAAATTGGATGAGTTTTGCTGCAGGTAATGGTGCTTTGATCAGAAGACTTCAGCCTCCCTGACTTGTCGTGCCATCACTAATGATGACGAATAGGACCATATCAAGAATTTTTAAACGTTCTCTCGAAAATAATTGGTGGCCGCGGTAGCCGAGTGGTATAGGTATCGGACCGTGGCTTGCCTTGTCACGAGTTCGAGCCCAGTACCACTAAAGACCCACCGTGTAGGGCAGCGATGCGCGTTAAATCTGTCGAGAGCTCAAACGTCCTTACGTTGGTGTGGTGTGGTAGTTAGGAGAGGGGGTGCCAGCTCAGGTGTCGTCCACGTCACTTGACCATGGTTCACAATTACGTGGTCCGTCACCAAAAACCGTCGTGTAGCTAAACAGTGCGACGTTAATAATCAATCAATCCCTTTGAAAATAATTGTCCAAGTGAATCTCCTGCTAATGTTTATTTGTTTTTATTTTTTGGAAAAACAAAACAGTGTATATAAATGAAAAGATTATGGTGAAAGCTTGAATATCAAATTTAATTTGAATGTCAAAAATTAGCAATTTTATGAAAGCGCTACTGCGTTTCTTGAAGCACAACGTATGTCTTTAAGTTTCGTTTTTGAAAATTATCCTTAACTCTCAAGGTGTTCATTCGAGTCTAATCATACTCTTCTCGTTTTATATTAAAGGTATCAAAAATTTTATTTACTATTCATCAAATTTAGTTTAGTCTGAAATGTTAATGGGAGATGTTATTGCTCACAGCTTTTTTATATTAAGCATATCGATTAGAATAATATACAAAATCAATATTATTAATTTCAATCAAAATCCTATAGAATACATTAAGGCAGTGTTTCTCAAACTGTGGGGGCGCGATAAACGCATATCGAAAATAAAAGATTAAAAAAATTTATTTACTGGAATGAAGTAAAACAAAATACTTTCTGACATAATAAAAAAAAACACATTTACACACTGATATAATTTATATATCTGCGATATTACGTCATAAAAAATTAAAGCTACTTCTTTTCAAACCAAAATGAGAAAAACAAAACCCAGACCCATAATCGAAAAAAATTTTTAGGAAGGTAAAAAATTCATCACTGTTATATATTTGTCATCAGATGTAGGCAGCAGAATGTAGCTGCTGCGGTTTAACCTTCGAACTTACTTGTACGGTTAGTTACGTCCCTGCTCTTATGTATTTGTTTTTTCATTTAGGGAAGTTGTAAATAAACTATTTCTGCTGCGATTTTTTCCTTGTAAAATATTTTTATGATTTTTGGAAAAGCACAGAGAACTCTTTGAAGGATTACATGGCCAAGATTTATTTCTATGAGTTATTCCCAAACATATAAAAAAGCGTAATGAAAAAAAACGTTTTACATAATTTTTTTTGAACATCCATATTGTAATAAATACACTTTTATTCCGGAGCTGTCACGCCGAGCACAGAGTGCACGAAATCGGTAATTCTGGCAAAACTGTTTAATTGTTACCAATGCTCTGACACACACTATCCTCCTGTTTGACAGTCTTAACGTGTGAACTAAAATATATTTGTCACATATCTCCCTCTTTTTTGGGAGTGACAAGCGTTTTTTTACAATCTTAAGGTACTTGTTTTGACTGATTTCCCGGTTTGATAACTTTTTTTCCGAAATATTTTCTGTGTTCTTGAAAGTAGGTGAGTATATTTTCTCTTAATTAAATTATTCACTGGAATTACGATTTTTATTGTGTACTATAAAAATAATTATAAAAAAGATATTGGGGTGGCTCAATAACCCCACTCGACCATTAGTATCCAGTGCGTGCCTGCTCCAGGTTTGAAACATGTTGAAGTCTTATCACTTTAAATATTAAAAATAATACAATTATTTCTCTTCGGAATTTTATATTATTGTTCATTATTCAACATCAATTCTAAATGCTAATTCTGTGAGGCTTAAAATAACAGTTCGCTTAAAACTAATTATAATTTGAGCAATGATTTAAAAAAATCATTTTACATTTCTGTAAACATTGTTGCGCACTTGGCTTTACTCTCCTTAAAATTCAGCGATTATATCAATAATGTTTTATTTTCTTATAAATGAAATCGTGCAAATAGCGGGTATTTCAGCCGGTATACTTTTAATGTATCAGTGCTGCCCAGAGTATTTTATAATTAATTAATTAATGCTAAATTAAGAACAAGTTTAATAAGTATTAGCGACTTCCATGGGCTTGTCTTACAGAGCAAATTTTTCAAAGGAATGCTTATGATTAGAAATTGATCCACTGAGTTCTTTCTGAAAAAAAGCTGATATCTATATTTTGCCTTCTAAGCAGCCACCGCATTTTGCAATATATTCCAATTTAAAAATTAGAGAAAGGAAAAATAACATAATAACTATCCTATTACTTAATATTTTTTTGCTTAAAAGCAACATATACAAAATTTAATACTTATGTCATGAATTTGTACGGTATATAATTAATATTATTGCTTTAGGGTAAAAAAAAGTGCATTATTATTGCATTCAGTACATTATTAATGTATAAGGGGGGCGCGATAAAAATTGTGATTGATAAGGGGGGCGCCAGTTTTGAAAGTTTGAGAAACACTGCATTAAGGGATAGTACACTCTCAATCAAGGAATTACCAATCGAATTTTTCTTCATAAAGATAACAAGTATTACCTGTCTTCAAAATTAGCGACAGCGTATTCAATCTTGGGGTGAGGATTCAACGATTTGGCAACGTCTATCATGCTGGATACTGCATCGAGGGCAATGACCTTCTTCACCTTCGGAAAAATGGGGAGGATGTATTTCGATGTAAGTCCTCCAGGACCACATCCCACATCCATCACCACTTCTTCTTGATCACTGCTCCCCCATCCCAGCTCTGGCAGGGTGATGAGCAAGAAACGCGCAATGCTGTCCCAGGGCCTGTCAATCTGGCTGTAGATCTCTGCGTCATAGTGCAAAGGCATTTTTGATTATTCGGGGCACCTAAAAAAGAAATAAGTTCCAGGAATTGTAATTTATTAAAGAACATTTGTGAATAGGCACTTTTGTATAGCATTTGTAATATATGATTGTAGTATTTTAGAACTCGATCATTCCATTATAGTGATTGCAAACTTATAAAGCTTCTGAATTACCATGACATTTTTAAATCCTATTGTGATAGCTATCAACCAAAAGAACTACCAACTTTTGTAAAAAAAAACTTCCTATTCCTTATTGCTTATAAACTTACATTTCTAATAAATATGAAATCAATTTTATTTAAACAAAATATGACAAAAAAAGATTCATATTGAAATGAAGTTGGTAAAATAAATAAACAGGTGTAATAACACATACTAATCTTATCAGATTTTTAACTTAATGAGAAAGATAGAAACAAATTTTCTATGTTGAAAGAGAGAGAGTAGGTAGGGGTTATATATATATATATATATATATATATATATATATATATATATATATATAACATTCGAATACAGTTGTTTAAGTGTTTATTAGTGAGCCTGCTTCTGTGCTTATTTTGTGGCCGCGGTAGCCGAGTGGTATAGGTATCGGACCGTGGCTTGCTTTGTCACGGGTTCGAATCCTGTACCACTAAAGACCCGCCGTGTAGGGCAGCGATGCACGTTAAATCTGTCGAGAGCTGAAACGTCCTCCCGTTGGTGTGGTGTGGTAGTTAGGAGAGGGGGTGCCAGCTCAGGTGTCGTCCACGTCACTTGACCATGGTTCAAAATTACGTGGTCCGTCGCCAAAAGCCCTCGTGTAGCTGAACAGTGCGACGTTAATATTCAATCAATCAATCTGTGCTTATTTTTAATAAATTTCATATTAGAAAATGAAATATCGCACGGATATGTAAGGCTAGCCATTGCCTTCCTTTTAAGATAAATATGGACCAAAATTGTGTATTTTTCTTTAGGAACGAGAGATTAAATAGTGGTCAACATTTGCACAACATTATCCAGCAGTTGTTGAGGCAATTTATCTCATTCCTCTGTGAGTGCACGGATGAGGGTGTTCTTGTTTGTCGGAGGATAGTTTCGACCAGCAACTTGCCTCCCCAAAGCATCCCACACATTTTCATTGGGGTTTAGATCTGGAGAACGCGCTGGCCATACGAGACGTTGAATACCCTCGCTGTCTAGACAATCCTGAACAGCGAGTGTTCGATGACATGTTGCGTTGTCGTCCATAAAAACAAATTTATCACCGACAGCACCACGGAAAAGACGAACATGAGGAAGTAGAACTTCATCAATGTATCGTTGGCCCGTCATAGTAACATTCGCAACCACATGTAGGCGCGTGCGGCCATTGATCATGATGCCGGCCCACACCATGATATTGCATGTCGGATATCGGTCCTTTTCCTGGATATTTTCTGGACGATAAGCAGTACCACTCTCGCGCCAGATCAGTTGGCGTCTACAATCCGATGACAGACTGAACCTACTCTCATCTGAGAATAGTACGCATGCCCAGTCCTGTTCAGTCCAATTGTGATGCTCACGACACCATTGCAAACGGGCAGTACGGTGCTCTCTGGTCAATGGGACACACAAAACAAGTCTGCGTGCGTATAGTCCTCTTCCCCTCAAACTTCTGGCAACAGTTTTTCGAGAGATCTGCTCTCTTGAGGCAACAAGAAACTGATTTGCCACCTGCTGAGCTGTGGTGCGCCTGTTCCCTTTTGCTGATAGGACGATATATCTGTCTTCTGCAGGCGTCGTACTTCTAACACGAGCTCCCCCGTGCCGTCTACTTCACATTCCAGCAGATTTGAATGACTTCCACAGCCGTGAAACAACGCTGTGAGCGATGTAGAACTCCCTAGCAACATCTGTTGTTTTTCGCCCCTCTTCGATCTTTCCAATAATTCGGCCACGCATAAAATCATCTATGTGATGTCGGGAAGACATGCCAAAAATTTTAAGTTCGTCTATTAAATCTTTCCTGTAAAACTTTGACTTGAAACAACTGTCCACACGCGTCAAAACCTTTAAAGCTCTTATGAACGCTATCACGTGATGAACAGACGTGGAAAACAAATTTGCATCCTCATACTTCTTCTTACTAATATCCCGCACTTATTCTAATTTTCCACATTTTGCTTCCTTTCATTTTGTGGTTGCTATGGATGATAGTGTTATCCGTCTTTAGCAATTGTCCAGCAGTGTAGTATCGAGAGCGCGTTTCTTCTCCCGGGTTAAACATAAATAACTATGAAAATTCAGTTTCTCAACTCCACTGTTGTTTTTAGTATCAGCTCGGTGGAGGAATCAAGATTAGAGAGACAACCGGAGCATTAACACGATCTACCGAAAATGTCCCAGTGAGCTACTAGTACTAGTGCATACTATATATATAGTTGACCGAAGATTTGGCGATCATTGATCTAATAAAATTGTTACTCTTAACGAAAACTGTAAAGAGGCTGAGAAAACTATAACGCAGTGCTTCTCAAACTTTCAATATACGCGACCCAGTACTCAATCATTATTTTCATCGCAGCCTCCCCCTCCTTCCATACAAAAACAATGTATTTAATTCAATAATACACTTTGACACTAAATCTACAATATAATTACCTCTTAAGTTCCACCGGCGTATATAAACGTCTCGCTCAGCCAAAGCATTAATTTTGTGGACGTATATATACGTATTTCTGAAGTACAATTTTTTCTGTGCTATGATCTCCATAAATTATTAAGACGGATTTGGAATGAAATGAAAGAACCTTGACAGTAGTTGCGAAGGATTCACTTATTTCAGAGGATTTGCTTACATTTTATTCATTCTGTCCCCCCCCCCCCCCAAAAAAACATCACATGCGAGTGTTAACATGAAAAATGGTGGCATTGGGGAACGAATCGCGCAACTTTTAATTGACAATGAAGGGATTAAATCAGTGTTTCTTAAAGTATGGGTCGCCCCCCTTTTGGTGGGTGTGATAACCCAACAAGGGGGGGGGGCGCAAGCGCATCGAAAATTTAAAGATTTAAAAAAAATATCCAGAAAGAAGTAAAACAAAATACTTTCTTCCATAATAAAAAAAAATACACAACAACACTGATATAATTTATGTTTATCATCTGGCGTTTTTCCTTCATCAAATAGGTATCTTTGATCCCAAAACCAAATTAAAGAAAAAAAAAACCATTTGTTTAATTTGCTGTATTTCCTCAATGAAAAATTTTTTTATTGCGTTATAACATAAAATATTACTTGTTAAAAGAAAAAACGAAATCCAGACCCTGAGAAAAATTCTAAGAAAAACAATTCATCACTGTAATTATTATTGAAATCCTGAAAAGAAAAAAAAAGACATGATTCACTTTTCAGCCAAGCAGCATAATACATTTGCTGATCATTTGATTGACCTTCAAACTTACTGGTATGGTTAGTTCTACATTAATTCCGTTCCATCTTTTATGTGTTTGTTTTTCGCTGAGGGAAATTGTAAATAATAGTTTTACGATATTTGGAAAATAATTGATTGATTTGAAGGATTATTTGGCCAAGATTTATTTTTAGTGAAAAACGTCATAATCCTTTTTAGAACATCCGTATTTTTTTCTAAATACACTTTTAACCCGGGAGCGGTGGAGTGGGGCAGTTGAAACTAATCAAGCAAAAGAAGGACTTGTTGAAATAATGCATATTATTCATGACTGAGAAACGCGATGAACATGAAACGAAAAGAAAATTTTCAAAAGCTTCCTAAAGAACTCCATCAATTAAAATATGAAGCCATAAGTGTACCACAAGGTTCATTTCACCTTGTCAAAAAGACACAAGAAAGAAAAAGTTCAACTTGTTATTTGTTGATCACCAAAGGTGTTACGAGTTCGAGCCCAGTACCACTAAAGATCCGCCGTGTAGGGGAGAGGTGCACGTTAAATCTGTAGAGAGTTCAAACGTCCTCTTGTTGGAGTCATGTGGTAGTTAAAAGAGGCCACACAGCTTAATTGTCTTCCTCGTCACTTGACCATTGTTCAAAATTACGAGGTCCGTCTCCCAAAACCCTCGTGTAGCTGAACAGTGCGACGTTAATATTAACTCACTAAATCATGAAAGCTCATTAAAACTACAATAACTTGAACAAAATATGACAGCTTTGCCAGCAAATAACATTTCTGTAATATTAGTGAAAAGTGTCTCTGATTTGCGTCCTTTATTAAGAAGGCCACACTTTTGAATCATTTTAGTTCAGTTTTATTAGATTTTTTCTCAAATCATCAAAGAAAAAATGACAAGGCCTTGAGAGCCGATAGGTATACTTTCTCTTAATTAAATTATTTACTGGAATTCCTATTTGTATCGTGAGCAGTAAAAATAATTATAAACAAATGAATAGGATGACTGAGTCTCCCCGCACTACCATTAGCGTTAGCTTTGAGTGCACGCTTGCTCCCCGGTTAAAACATTTTGAAGTATTTCTGCTTTAAATAATAAAAAGTAACACAAATATTATTCATCAGAATTTTAATTTTTTTTCATTCTTTAATATTAAATCTAAATGCTAATTCTGTGAGGTTTAAAATTACAGTTCTTTTAAACAGTTATTTTCAATTATAGTATTTATCTATAAAAAACCATTTTACATTTTTGAATACAATGTCGTGTGCACGCAGTTTTACTCTCCTTACAGTTCAGCTATTATATAAAGAATAATGTTTTATTTTTTAAAAAAAATGAGCTCGTGCGAACAGCCGGTGTTTCAGCCAGTATACGTTTAATGTATTCGTACTGAAGAATTTATTTTATAAATAATTTCTTAATACTAAATTAAGAACAAGTTTAATAATTATTAATGACTTCCATGGGCTTGTCTTGTAGAGCAAAGTTTTTCAAAGGAAGTTTTAATATCAGAAATTTACACTCCGAATTATTTTTTATATTTAGCTGAGATCTATATTTTGTCTTCAAAGCAGCCACCGCAGAAAATTCAGTTTAACAAAGATAAGATGTTGAAAATGGTAATAGTATACGAAGTGCTTTTGTTTTCAGTGCAGAAAAATTCATCATCCGCCTCTACCTAAAATTCAAAGAGCGATTTATTACAAAATTGCCTTTTAATTTTTCACTGGATGTGTAATCTATGAAGATTTCTTCTTCGGAAGTTGAGAGCCCTTCTGGAGTATCTTAAAATAGATTCTTAATCCACACTTGTAACTTGCTACCCAGTTGTCCTCATCCAGAAAATACTTTTTTAAATTCTTTGCCAACGTAGCTAAATGATTTTACATGGTTTTAAAAACAATTTTCACATGTTCTTCTTCTGATTTGTAAGTTTTAACACAAAACGATCTGGGGCTTTTTTTCCCGTCATTTACTTCAGTAGTGGTAAATCCAAAATTTAAGTATTTTTAAGAATATTTCCTTGATTTAATTTTCGGAACCATGCTCCTCTGTGTACTTGTTGATCCTTTATTATCGTCGAATGTTTGCTTACGACTTAAAAATATATGTATGATTTTGTTTTAACCTACTGCCGTAAATACCTAATTACCGTGAATTACAATTAACTTGCAAATTAAAAAATGTACATTCGAGCTAGATTCGGTAGCTATAGAAGTATCGAGTCGACCAAAACTGACTGGAATTGTACGAGGAAAAGCATTTTTACATGTTTTTCGCAGACGTCCGATAGGTTGCCCAGACTCACTCAAACGTACCCGATAATGCCAGATGTGATGTAAATGATAGAGAGCAACATAGACTAGTAAATTTTTCTAATGACATTTGTGTTTTGAGAAATGGATGCTGAAGGAAATAAATATCTTAATTAAGCATATCATTTTGAATGCTAAATATTCCAATTTAAATGTTTCAATTTAAAAATTAGAGAAAGAAAAATAACTTAATAATAACTAAGTAATATATATTTTAAGTAATTTTTTTAAAATATATATATATATATATATATATATTACTTATAATAAATAATAAGTTAAATTATTATATTTGTATTTATTATTAGACTGGCCTTTTACAATATTGTAAATATTTAAAGAAACTCTTATTTTAATATAGTCAATATTATTTTGCCATGTCTTTTAAAAAAAAATAGGGATATAAGAGTGTCAATTGAGTCAGCGATGGGAAGAGCTGACGGATCTGATAAAGGTTGAATACGTTTTTATTTTGTTATAAAGATCTAGAAAATGCATTAGTTAATGAATCATTATCATGAATGGATTGCACACACACACAATAAAATTGCCCTTAACAGAATAAAAAATTGCAGCATTAGAAATTTTAGTTTATACATGAAATTAATAATATAACTCGGAATTTTAATATTTTTTTTTGTTTAAAAAAAAAAACAGATTTTTTTTTTCGTTTTTAAAGTTAAAAAATCTCTATTGCCGCCATAAATGGAATTTCCCAAAATCCATTGCTTCTCAAAACTTTAATATTGATGACCCAATTTTCAATCACAATTTTATATATATATATAATCTCGCACCCCGTCCCTCTCCATATAATGACAATACTTTGAATACTATAATATTGTACTTTGATACTTTGCACTAAAACTTCAATAGAACCTTAATTATAAACTGCATTTTGTGTATATGTTACTTATAAGTAATAAATATTTTGCTAGTTTTAAGTTACAGGATAAGTGTAATGTTATTTTTCTAAGATCAGAATGTATTTTGCTTTGCTTCCTTTCAGTAAATTAATAATTTTTTTACATTACCCTTTATTTTCGGCGTTTCAATATGCTGGCGCTCCCCACGTAGGGTTATTACGCCCCCCCCCTTAGGGCGGCGCACCCCACAGTTTGAGGAGCACTGCCATAATCCACCCTGTTAATTACCGTGTAGGTCTCGTCACATACAGACCTCAGTACATTATTTCCGTTTTGTGCATGGCATTTATTTGTAAAAACAGAGAAAAGTTTCTCTTTCTTTTGGGGGCTGTTAAATAACGAACCTGAAGTTGTTACAGAAGAAACAAGCATGCAACGAACACCAGCGACCAACAATTATTTAACCTGAAGCCCTCTATTTCGAATGTAGTACTTGTCGCTTCTATATAAAAAAAATTCCTGTACCTGTAGTCTTCGTACACATTAGAGATCTTTTTTTTGTTGTTGTTTCGCCGGAAAAAGATAAATGTAACAATAGATCAATGAATTGTTGTGAAATTCCACGTGAAACTTGGAAAAACTGCCGCTGAAACAACTTATTTATAGATAGATATCAGTGTATGGCAATGGAGGTTTATAGCATTCCCGTGTTTTTGAGTGGTTTAAGCGTAGACGTAAAAGAGGACTCACGCTCAGATCCCCTTTCCACATCTAAAACGGATGACAATATCGAAATATTGGTAATCTGGTTCGATCTGACCATCCATTAAATACTCGTGTCATTGCTGAGACTATAGGAATTGAAAAATATTACTTGCGTGTTAAATTTTATGTAACAGTTTCGGCATGCAATTAATAAAATGTGGCGGTTAATAAAATTCTCACATTTGAGCAGCAAGAAGCTTACAAAAACGTGATGGAGATTAGAACTCGATACCTTACGATCCGTAAGCACATAACAAATCCACTAGACTAAAATAATCATCTTAGTCCGTGGAGGCTGTTACAGGCTTATATAAATACCACAACGCCACACATTCCCTTGCCAGAGAGTCGGTGGCCAGGTGAACGAACTTACAGTTGTCATGGCGAGAGTGTGAGTTGTTGCTGTAGCGTCAAGTGTGTTTCGGCAACTGGAGTATTGCTTCATGTGGATTTGAAGGCTTGGATTGTTGCTTCATGTGATCTGACGGCTTCCTGTGCTGCGTCATGTGTGTCTGATGGCTTTTGGTTGCTCTTGTGGTGGATAGATAGCGCCACGTCTGCTCATTATATAGAAAATGCACTTCGCTTTTGGGGGGTTATTTTGCGTAAAAAATCGTGAAATGTTCTTGGTTCTAGAAAAAAGTCCGATAAATAGAAATTTCTCAATATAGAGGTTTGTAATATGGAGGTTTGGTAGTATATGTAATTAAAATATTAGTGTTTTATCATTATATATACATAAGTATAAAAGCTGAGATATTTTTTAAAAAAATCTATCGGTATTTAGAATTGCTCTAATTATATTTCATTTAAATTAAAATTTTAATTTTATTCTTCATACTTTTTAGTTGTTGGTTATAAATTACTATTATTTTCAATTAACAAGATTTTCACATCTACGAGTATATCAAAGAATTTTCTTTTTCATGTTTTAATGGAAAAGAAGCAATAATAATTGTTATAGTGCAGGGTTCGGCAGCATTTTAGGTATGGCATGCCAAACTTATCTTTTCTAAAATAATTCAGCTTGCCACACAATAGGACATGTTTGAAGCAATTCGATTCCCCAGATAATGCATGCAGAGGTAAAAGAATAGTGGTGGAGAATACAGATATTTGCAATTTCATTATACAGTGGGTGATCGGTTAACGAACATAATCCGTTCCAAGGCTATGTTCGTTAACCGATCATCGATTCACCACAGACTTACTTCTATGTGAAATCGATTAAGGGAACCAGGGCATGCTCGAAAGAGTAAAATGCCAAAATTAAGACCCTTTGTTTATGTGAGATATATATCATTTCCAATTTCCAAAAGAGCTTAGATTTTTTTACGTTCTCAATAAAGATAATTTAATTATTCTGTAGAACTACAAAAATAACTTTTAACTCCAAAAGGTTTTTTTTCTACTTAATTTAAGTAATACATAATTTTTGAAAACTCGTAATATATACTTATGTTTAGGTACCATTTTTTAAAAAAGTATCCTTTTTTTATGCAAAATATTTTTTACACATACATAAAACAATACATAAAATACAGTTAACCCATTTTTTTAGTAAAATGTTACTATAATTTCTTTAAAAAAAATTATGAAACTTTGAAATTTGAATTTTTTTTTATTTTTCTGCTTTTTTATGCATAAAACTATTTTTAAAAATTAGGCACTATCTTAATAGAAAAAAATAGGTCAACTATATGCATAACTATCTTGTATAGAAGTATAAAAAATCTGGAACCATTTAGTGCAATAGGTTTTTTTTAAAATGTACCTAAATGCAAAAAAATATGCTTTTGAGAAAAAAAGTGGAAAAACTAAAAAAAAAGCAATATTTTTACATATTATACACTTGATTAGTATTTGCTTGCCTATTTTTATATGGCTAATAATAATCCTTAATCATTTTCTAGAGTTACAAAAGTAATTTTAAATTCATATGTTTTTTTCCCCATTATTTTTAGTTAACATGAACATAATTTTCGAGATCTTGTAGTACATATTTTCATGTATAGGTACCATTTCTTACAAAAATATTCTTTGAATATACAAAAAAAAATTACATATATATATACAGCAACATATCAAACATAATGAACCGGTTTTTTAACGAATGAATTGCATAATTTCTTTAAAGGAATCATAAAACCTCAAAATTATGAAAATCTTAATTTTTTTTTGTATAAATTTATTTTTAAAAATTAGACATTATATATTAAAATATATTTTGTTCGCTGTATAGAAAGTTTATATAGATCAAACAAAGGGGAAACTACATATTTAAAGTTCAAAGGGGTGTGTCAAAAAGGGCGTGGCCATTTGTTTACATTTTTATTTTTCTTATTTTAGGGCTATTTTATCAACAAACTTATTAGTATTATACATTTTTAGATTCAGAAAAATAAGCACTATTTTTTTAAAACTAAAATTGAAAAATCGATTTTTTCATAGTACATGATGTCCCTGTTTCCTTGCTCGTTCTGGAGACCCTAAAAATCAAATTTTAAAAAATGTGTAATTTCTTAGTAAGTTTTTTAAAAAAATATACATACATATAGTCTTGCATATTAATCAGTCCTTTTCATTTTTTGCTTATGGGGCGTTGAAGAACATTTCCAATGTCGATTGCTTTTCTCTCTTTCTTAGGATTTTTCGGAAGTAGTTAATAGCATTATCGTTGTAAAGATCCCCAACCCTACTGACATCAGCTTGGTTTGGGTGCCATTTTAAGACCATTGCTCTGACAGCTTCCCACTTTTTCAAAATATCTTTAATGGTAGATGTCGGCATTGGTCCTCTTTTATCTTCCTCTTGTTCAGAAGGAGACAAATTTCGTTGTGTTTCTTGGTCTTATTCATTCAAAATTTCTTAAAGTTTTTCTATCGTCAGTTCATCACGTCCCATTAGGAGCTCTTCTATGTCATACTCGTTCACCTCCAATTCCAGATCTCTAGCAGTTGTCAAAATTTCACCCATAATTTAAGGGGTGTCTCCCTGATCACCTCCGAATATGTGTTCGTTGTCCAAACACAAAAAATCTTTCTTGAAAGTGTTCGTTTTCCGAATATGTGTTCGTTATCCGAACACTAAAATCTTTCGTTAAAGTGTTCGTTAACCGATTTGTTCGCTAACCGATCTGTTCGCTAACCGATCTGTTCATTAACCAATCACCCACTGTATATTAATTTTGTATCATTTAGAGATATTTCTGAACTTAAAAATAAACAGCATAAAAGATAACTATTTCTTCGACAAAAATAAAAGTAATCAGAATTGTGCATATTTTATTTACTTTTATACATATTTATTAAAGTAAGAAATAGAGAATATAAAACATAAGTATTTCCTTCATTATAGGTTAAATAAAAAGATAAATACAAATTCAATGCTCTTTCAATTTGACACTATTGTGAGCATCCAGTTGTTAAATAATTTCCTTACGGACTCGAAATGTTTGTCATATGAAGAAAGAATATTTACTCACAATGAGAGGGCACGACTAAGGAAATTCATTTGGGGTCGAGACTTGGTGTAATAGTAGTACTCCTTTTTTTTTAGTGTGTACAACCCTCAATGTAATTCGGCTGAATGGCCAGTCAATTCGGAGAAAAAGCCTTCGAAACTACTGCTTAGCTCTTATATACAATTAAATTTCAATTTCCTCCAACGATTTCGTAGCTTGGTTGATATATCGTCTGCATACTATGCGCGAGGTCTGGGTTTGATTCATCGGTCAATTTTTTTTTCTCATTTCATTTAATTATTTTTAAAATTAAATAAATCTATTTATGAAAGGTTTATTAAATATTAAATGATATTTTATGTAATTATTTTGTATTTTATAAAGTAAAAACAATTAAATAAATTTATTATTTAAATTATTTATTTAAAATTATTATAAATAAAAGTATTTAAAATATTTATTAATTAAAAATAATAATTAAAATTATTTAAAATAAATATTGATTAAAATCTATTGAAAATAATTATTATTTAAAATTATTTAAAATAGATTTTTTAATTAAAACAATAAATACTTAAAATTAATTAATAAAATTTATTATTAATAAGAAGTATTATTAAAAAGAATTATTATTAAAACTATTAATTTATTATTAAAGTTATTAATTTATTATTGAAAGTATTAATTTATTTTTAAAATTATTAATTTATTATTAAAATGATTATTAATTGATTATTGAAATTTTTATTAATTTAATATTAAAATTATTATTAATTTATTATTAAACTTATTAATTTATTATTAAACTTATTAATTTATTATTAAAATTATTTTTAATTTATCATTAAATTTATTATTTATTATTGAATTAAATTATTAGTTTTTAAAATTATTTAAATAAACTTTTTAAAATTATTTAAATTTATTTAAAAAGGATTTATTAAATTATAAAATAATTAAATTAATAATATATAAAAAAAGAAATATTTTTTTATTATGTTTATTATAAAATAATTAATTTAATAATAATATACTTTATAAATTATTTTATATTATTTATAATATTTTATTTATAGTATATTTTATTTCACATTATAAAACTATTAGTAAGTAATTTTTATGTATAATGTCATTTAATATTTATTATACATTTTTTATTATAAATATTATTTATTAATATAAAAATATATTTATATAAAATTTACTATAAATATTTATATAGTTATAGTGTTTTTTTTACTTTATAAAATACAAAATAATTACATAAAATATTTAATATTTAATAAGCCTTTCATGAATAAGTTTATTTTATTTTTAAAATATTTAAATGAAATGAAAAAAAAAAATTGACCGATGAATTGAACCCAGACCTCTCGCATGGTATGCAGACGATATGTCAACCAAGCTACAAAATCGTTGGAGGAAAATGAAATTTAATTGTTTAAAAGCTAAGCATGGATTTCGAAGGTTTTTTTCTCCGAATTGACTGGCCATTCGACGGAATTACAATGATTGCTGAACACCCTAAAGGAGTACTACTATTACACCAGGTTTCGACCCCACATGAATTTCCTTAGTCGTGCCCTCTCCTTGTCAGATATGTAGAACCAAAAGCGGAAAGCAGAGTACACATGCAATTTTCTCTCTTCAAACAATTAAATCCCTCCAGCAATGATATTCAAAAATTTACAAAATAGCTGTACATTTCTTTTGAATAATCTTTCAGATTTTTTCATAATCTCTTAAATGTCCCTGATTATTAAGAAGTTTGTCAAGAAGATCCATTACAAATTTATAAACTTCCAACCTCTCAAAAATTGATACATTTGTAGATCTGTGCACAGTGCTGCTGAAAATTGTAGTGCGTGCCATAGATTGCAGACCCCTGTTATAAAGGGTAGCACGTGCTTAATTTTGAAATAATTTTTTCTGCTGAATTAAGCCTAAGACCTAAACACAAAATGGCTTTGAAAGGTGAGATATATTTTTGTGTTCCTACTCATAAATTTATGTTTTTAATTATGTTGCAAAAACGAAACTTTAGTCTAATGAGTGTTTGTTTTCTTTGGAATCCTGTTCACACTACGACATGTTTTATATTGCAAGTTTGCGTTTTTAATTTCAGAAAGAAGCCGTTTCTTACCTCTGCCAGTCTACTTCATTGGTTTTTTTTTCCCGAAGCCACGCCTCTACCAAACCATCCAAGTCGTCAACACAGTGCCACCTCTAGGTTCTAGATATGGGATTGATAGCTACTGGCGTACCCCAACTCCCCGTGGAAAAATCAAGTCAAATTCATTAATTTTATTTCAGATAAGTTCTCTGACAGAAAAAGACGAAATAGTTGAACACTGGAAAAAGTCCTAGAGCAGGGATGGAGAACCAGTGGCACGCGTGCCATCAATGGCACTCGATACTATATTGTGGGGATGCCAGTGATCAAAGAGGTTTGCATTTTATTTCAAAATAGCGAAGTTCACTATGAAGTATTACAAACAAACGCGAGTGATCGGTCACGAGGTGTCAAGGAAAGCACACTCGTTTGTTATTGTCTTGCCTTAGTTACGTCGTTGACTACAGTTGCTTATAATGCAAAAATTGTCTGCGCACAGCATAGTCAATTTCGTTGACACAACTGTATTTTAAAGTTTATTTGTGTTATATTTACTATTTTTAACTATTATTTAAGATGGCTAGTTCAGCAAAAGACCAAAAAGTGCAAGATAGTAAGTGTAACCGAGAATTTCAAACGTGGGGAATCTAGAAACATGGCATTATTAGTAAAGGCGACAAGACGATGTGTGTTTTATGTTCTGGAACAGAGGTATGCAGAACATCGTTCGTAAAGCGACATTCTGAAACAAATAACAAACCCTCTTGTCAAAAAAGTGAACCACAGCAAAAATAATTAATTGCTTAGAAATCATTTGGCAGATGACTCTAATTTATAATGCCTTCTACTAAAAGTAACATCTTAAAATATTAATATAAGTTATTTGTCATCCAATATGTGCAACAACAGATGTCACACTAGTGTTTCTTTAAATTGAATTATACGTATATCTCTAAAACATTCACAAATATACAGAACAAAAAGTATTTTTTCGTAATAAATAAAGAATAGATGTAGTATTTAGTTTTAATATTTTTTTCCAATAATCACAAGTCAAAATCATTTGATGGCACTTCAATACCTCATTAAACACCTCTTTAGAAAAAATAGTACATTTATCTATAAGGGTTCGCCAGCCCTGTCCTAGAGTATTTCTACGAGATAGATGATGACTTGAAGTATAGAGACATAATGAATTCTGAAATGAGTTTATTAGATTTTATTAGATCTAGTACCGTTTTTTTATGAAAACGCATGAATAAATGCGGACTGTTATCCTATTATCCACAGTTTACCTAGGACTCTTTTTCTGGATAATAAACTCGCATGGAAACAGCACATTATTTATGCACAAAAAAAAATCCGGAATGCTCTAAGATTAATTTACCCCTAAATTGCCGGAGTTCCACAATGATAACTGAAAATAAGGTACTTCTCTACACAGCCGTTTTGCGGCCCATTTTGAGTTACGGTTGTTTCGAGTGAGGATATGCTGCTAAAAGTAATTTAAAAATGTTAGAAATATCTCAAAATAAAACTATTCGCATGATTGTTCATGCGAATATGTATATGAAAGACTCCGATATTTACGAGAGAGAAGAAGCTCTTAAACATCCCATTTTTAAAAATTTCATTAAGAAACTTGCTGTTAAATTTTTTGATTCACTACCTCTCACTAATAATTACCATATTCTAAATCTGGAAAACTATATACCCCATGACAATACCAAAAGGTCAAGGAGAATACTCCTTGATTCTTATAATCCGCCGTAATAGTAACTGACCTCATTTGTCTGTTGACAAATGACCTGCTAAATTTAATGTTTCTTAAACTTCTATTTTTTACCTATTTTTTTTAATATTTAAGTTCACAATTCACCCCCACACACAGGCCAATTCACATTCTGTAATTCTCTCAATAATTTCAGGGCAGCCAATCTAGAGCCAGTTCATTCATCCCCCTCGCCCAATCACAAGGCAGCCTTTCAGCCATTCCAGGATGGACTTTTTCACCACTTTGACTTCGTTACCAAGTGCCTCATAGCCACGCTTTATCTCCACGTACCAACGACCAATCAGGTTGTTCCTTCTCCACCAAGGACTACTACTCCATCAGGTTGTTCCTTCTCCACCAAGGACTACTACTCCATCAGATACCATTAACAACTATGATATGGGATGGATCTACGAGCCATATGCCCAGCGACATGTTCCTAATGTCGCATGTTGGAAGACCAACTGTTATCCAAAATGTAATTTTAGTAGTAGTAAAAAAAACCTTTAGACCACATATAATCACTAAAAATTGTGAAAATCAGAGAAAGAAGTGCAAGCATATTGCAAATTTCAAACAATTTCTATGCGTGATAAATGTAATATCCCTTTACACGCAAAATACTTTAAAGGTTTTTGAATTTCAAAATGATAATGTTTTCTTATACCACTTTGGACTAACTTTGCGAAAACGCAAAATTTTGTAATTCTAATAAAAACAAATAAAATTTTGTCAAATCACTTTTATTTTGTTATTTATGCTCAAATAAGTCTAAAAATTTAGTTTGGAGCAATTCTGAAAGGTTAAAATTGGAGTGGGCTTTAATGGGCTAACAATTGTTATCTATGTATATAAAAATGGATGTTTGTACATATGAAATCGCAACACTTCAACACTGTTCAACCAATGACTATGAAAATTGGCATGTAAATGTATTTTTTTGTGGAGGAGATTTTTGTGCTATCGTTTTTGCTGCAGCTTCCCACCAGGTGGCACTACAGCATATCCACTTCTGCACTGTTCAATCAATCACCAAGTTGTCAACAGGATCGCCAAAAATGAAGTCAACTTGTCTTAATCGCCAATATTTCGCTGTGTTTCTGTTGAATCGTCATTATAATGTAAGGAATGACGTTGCTTGCGAATATTACAAATTTAAGATAAAATAAATATAGCAGAAATTAATATTAATATATTACATATCCAGATAAAAACTATTTACACTATTTCAAGCGTTCGTTACACAAAACGTGTAACACTGTGTTAATTTTGCTGATAAGAGACCAGCTGTAGGAGTGGAAATAACCATTAACACCTGCTACAGGGGATGGGTAGTTTCCCCCCTTGGAATGTGGAATGTGAAGTTTCACAATGTGGTCAAGCTGGACAGGGGACGGAAATCCCCTTTCCCCCACTTGGGGGTTAGGAAAGAATTCATTCGGTCTTTGGGTACGACGGAGAGAAGTCATGTCCGAGTGTTTGCTAACTGTATACTAACTGTTTTTCCTTAAATGTTTTTCTTTAAAATAAACCTTAATATTTAAAATTTAGACGCCATGTTCTTAATTTGCTTCCGTGCCTATTGATTAGAATCAAACTTTAGTGGCGCAGCCGATAGTGATCAAGCCTTAGTGGCAAACCCCACAGGAAGAACGTTAGAGCCAGAAATTTCGAGTTTTCTGGATTCCCGCGTGGAAATGAATCAGGTAAGAGTTTTTGCTTGCAACTCCCTGTAATGTAAGACGAGAGAGAATTTTAAAATTATACTGTTTAACATCCATTTTATTAAGAGAGAATTTTGATTTTATTTTTGTATACGTCAATGTATGTTTTTGCTCTGCATATCCATGCAGTTGTAACTTGTTGAACGCCAGTTCAATTTTGAATTATTATATATACATCAGTATATTTTTTATTATTTCTTGTTCCATATCAATGGAAAGTAAGTTTTAGAACATCAGTTCTATAAATTAAGGAAAGCTTCAAAATCATTAATTCACTCAGTATATTTTATTGCATATCGATGCAGTTATGAAATTTTGAACGCCAGTTCAAATTAAAATTATTATACATCAGTGTATAATTTATTATTTTTGCTAGTAAGAGTTAGAACATCAGTTCTAAAGTCAGTTATTCCTGCATTCAGAATATTTGTGTTACACTCGGACAGATATAGTTTGATTATCAGTTTGTGATTTATATGTGTATTTAACATTTTTTAAATACATTTTATATAAGATTGTTGTTGATAAGTAACAACCCGAATTACTTATTGTATTTTATGAGAGTTTTGGAAAACTCATTAAGCTGTATATTCCAAGTTGTTTAATACGTATAATTGGTTAATTGTATTGTATTTTGGTGCATTAAGCAATGTTAATCGGTAAAATATACGAGTTATTTGAAACAGTTTGTATAATCGAAAATTAATATAGAAATTAAAGTTTGGCTGGAGGTTTAAACATGTAAAAGTAATGAATTATCCAGGTTGCCTGCTGTTAAATAGATAAGATTTATGCCAATGATTATATATATACTTAACGTTTTTCAGTACCAAAATTTCTGAAAACTGCTAAAGATTAAAACTTTGGCTTCTAAATATGATTTAGTAGTACATGTTGTATAATTATTTTAGATTTTGTGCTATATTTTTAGAAACTTGTCTTTTATATTTTAATATTTTTTTGAGTATTACTTGGGGTTGTATCTTGTATGGATATTAATTTTCTAGCATATTAATGTGATTTGCAAAATTATTTTTGTGGGAGTTGTATTAGCAAAAGCTCTTTTCACGTGACACCTGAAAAGAAAATTTCTCTCGTTATCTCGTTCTTGCCATGTATGTATGCATGTGTTTTTTTTTTTAAGTTTCTTTTTTCAGCTGCATCGTCCTGGAATGACGGATGAGCTTTTTGAGGGGGAGGTGTAGGAGTGGAAAGGTCCATTAACACCTGCTACAGGGGATGGGTAGTTTCCCCCTTGTTAATGTGGAATGTGAAGTTTCACCATGTGGTCAAGCTGGACAGGGGACGGAAATCCCCTTTCCCCCACTTGGGAGGTTAGGAAAGAATTCATTCGGTCTTTGGGTACGACGGAGAGAAGTCATGTCCGAGTGTTTGCTAACTGTATACTAACTGTTTTTCCTTAAATGTTTTTCTTTAAAATAAACCTTAATATTTAAAATTTAGACGCCATGTTCTTAATTTGTTTCCGTGCCCATTGATTAGAATCAAACTTTAGTGGCGCAGCCGATAGTGATCAAGCCTTAGTGGCAAACCCCACAGGAAGAACGTTAGAGCAAGAAATTTCGAGTTTTCTGGATTCCCGCGTAGAAATGAATCAGGTAAGAGTTTTTGCTTGCAACTCCTGTAATGTAAGACGAGAGAGAATTTTAAAATTATACTGTTTAACATCCATTTTATTAAGAGGGAATTTTAATTTTATTTTTGTATACGTCAATGTATGTTTTTTTGCTCTGCATATCCATGCAGTTGTAACTTGTTGAACACCAGTTCAATTTTTGAATTATTATATATACATCAGTACATTTTTTTTATTATTTCTTGTTCCATATCAATGGAAAGTAAGTTTTAGAACATCAGTTCTATAAATTAAGGAAAGCTTCAAAATCATTAATTCTCTCAGTATATTTTATTGCATATCCATGCAGTTATGAAATTTTGAACGCCAGTTCAAATTAAAATTATTATACATCAGTTTATAATTTATTATTTTTGCTAGTAAGGGTTAGAACATCAGTTCTAAAGTCAGTTATTCCTGCATTCAGGATATTTGTGTTACACTCGGACAGATATAGTTCGAATATCAGTTTGTGATTTATATGAGTATTTAACATTTTTTAAATACATTTTAAATAAGATTGTTGTTGATAAGTAACTACCCGAATTACTTATTGTATTTTATGAGAGTTTTGGAAAACTCATTAAGCTGTATATTCCAAGTTGTTTAATACGTATAATTGGTTAATTGTATTCGTATTTTGGTGCATTAAGCAATGTAAATCGGTAAAATATACGAGTTATTTGAAACAGTTTGTATAATCGAAAATTAATATAGAAATTAACGTTTGGCTGGAGGTTTAAACATATAAAAGTAATGAATTATCCAGGTTGCCTGCTGTTAAATAGATAAGATTTATGCCAATGATTATATATATACTTAACGTTTTTCAGTACCATAATTTCTGAAAACTGCTAAAGATTAAAACTTTGGCTTCTAAATATGATTTACTAGTACATGTTGTATAATTATTTTAGATTTTGTGCTATATTTTTAGAAACTTGTCTTTTATATTTTAATATTTTTTGAGTATTATTTGGGGTTGTATCTTGTATGAATATTAATTTTCTAGCATATTAATGTGATTTGCAAAACTATTTTTGTGGGAGTTGTATTAGCAAAAGCTCTTTTCACGTGACACCTGAAAAGAAAATTTCTCTCGTTATCTCGTTCTTGCCATGTATGTATGCATGTGTTTTTTTTTAAGTTTCTTTTCAGCTGCATCGTCCTGGAATGACGGATGAGCTTTTGAGGGGAGGTGTAGGAGTGGAAAGGTCCATTAACACCTGCTACAGGGGATGGGTAGTTTCCCCTTGTTATGTGGAATGTGAAGTTTCACCATGTGGTCAAGCTGGACAGGGGACGGAAATTCCCTTCCCCCCTTGGGGGGTTCGGAAAAAATTCATTCGGTCTTTGGGTACGACGGAGAGAAGTCATGTCCGAGTGTTTGCTAACTGTATACTAACTGTTTTTCCTTAAATGTTTTTCTTTAAAATAAACCTTAATATTTAAATTTATTCTTAATTTGCTTCCGTGCCCATTGATTAGAATCAAACTTTAGTCCAGCTTAGGAAGGTGTTTTCAAAAATCGACCCCCAAGAGAGTTACGTTATAAATAAAAAAAATCCTTTTTATCAGCTTAGATCTAGACTTAAAATTTAACAAATATAGGTTTTTTGTTGAACTGAAATATGCAAAAAACTTTTTTTTTGTTTAATTTTCAATTCACGTAAAACTAACTCATTAAAAACTTCTTTATCATTCAATCTGTATTGTTTCATTTTTTTTAACTATCCTGAGCGAAGAACGGGTATACCAGCTAGTAAGCTTATATTTCTAGCATACTTTTACTCACTTGGAACTGTTATTTTGCTAAAAATAATTTACATTTGAAATATAATATTTTTACTTTCGCGTGTGTTTGAATTAAATTTTAAATAAGCTTATGAAATCATATCAACTCAACAGCTCAGAATCGGCGCAAAGTCAGAAAAAAAAAGTAAGACATCATATATCTATACTATATTTCTGTTATTGCTATGGCGACATTTCTATTTAATGTTAATAATTGCATTGGTTTTTCTTATTTTCTTTTTAAAGTACTAAAATCTGAAATGTATTCTGCTAACTTTAACCGATGTTCTTTACGGAATATACTATTAAATTGATAAAATTATGTCTACTTTCTTTCAGTTACTAGTTAAATTATCATTTAGACACGTTTAGAAATCGCACGAAAGTTTTTTCTACTCTATTCTATAACTGTAGAACGATTTTAATTCAAAGTAATTTAAATTTAAAGCACGTACTTGATTGGAAATTTAAAGGTAATTTTATACCGTAATAAATTTAGCTAAAAGTGCACTATTCGTTAATACATATTTCACTTTTTAAAAATAAAAAAAACTGCAACTTACGAGTTTTCAATCAATTGGAAAGGAAGCGTGAGATGTGAAATGCTCTTAGCAAATGTTTGAAAGATTGAAATAAGTTTGAATCATCGCGTATTGCAAATGTGTTGTTTTATATATATATATATATAGTATAAATAGATTTAGATTGAAAAAAATATACACAGAGAGAGATATAAAAATAAATATTCCAAAAATAAATTTGGTAATGTCATCTCTGCAATGCTTTTTCTTCTTTTTTCAATTTCTAATGTGTAACGGTATTTAATTAGATATTTAGAAATACCTTACACACTTGTTTCCGTTGTCAAAAAAAAAATTCTAGATATTAATATTCTTTTTAATTATTGATAAAAAAAACTGATACAGTGTTCCCAGTTGATCCTTTGATAATGTGTGATGACATATTATTATTTTTTTCTTAAATACAATATATTTTCGGTTTTTTCAACAACTGGTCCACTAATAATAAAAAATTCAATCAAGTTTTTTCTATCGTGTGTGTTTAATAGGCAACATTGGTTTATATAGTTCCTTTATTATTCTTTCACTTATTTATTTATTTATTATTAACTCTTTTTTTATTTAAAAAAGAAAACTGCAAAAGGAACGAAACGAAAGATTTTTCAGAAAATATATTTTAAATAAGAAAAATAGAAAAATAATAATAAATTTTAAAAAAATAATAAATTTTAATGATTAAGTCTTGCAAAAAAATATTCAAATATTTCAAATATTAAGAATGAAAAGGGCATCTTAAAAATAATTGAATTTTTTCAACCTCATTTTATAGTGGTAAATATGTATACAAAGACAATTATGATACATTTATAACTGAATATTTGGTTGTAACGTGGTACATATTTTTTATATTATACTTATGTGTGTACATAGAAGGAATATGTATTACAGTTATTAAATAATAACAATAATCAATAATACAGTACTTATATGAATATTATGAAATTATTTGACAAGGTTTCATTAGGCATTTAAATAGTTCTTAGTTATAATGAACTTACTTGATTATTTGAAACAATGATAAAAAATTTAAGAAAATATATTTCTCTCTTTTGAATCTATTTCTTCATAATTTTCTGTTATCTGTAAAAGGTACATGTTTGTGTGTGTGATTTCAATAACCATCCTATACACTTAGATTCAACTATAACTTTTCTTTTACTTTTCGAATTAGTTTTGAAGAGCTGGGCATTTAAAATATTGAATTTTCCTGAATTAAAAGTCTCTATGACTATCCCTCTACTTGAACAAAATACTTTAAAACAAGCAGTAACCATTTGATATAGTACCACTCGTGATTTGCTCTTTTTTGTTTAAAAAAATTAAAATTCTTTCCTACTGAAGATACTGTTATAAATATTCCATGTTTTCCCAGATTTCAAGAAGTGATTTTAAAAATAAATTTCAATGAGTTAAAAGTAGCAAGTTGCTATATTAATTTTGAGAGTCTCAGCAATCGATGTCAATATGGGTTGGAAGTTATGAAAAAAGATGAGGTCCGTGTGTAAAGAACACTTTATAATGGCAGTAAACGAGAGAAGATAATGTAGACGAATATAATCTATACCAGTGCGCTTCGCAAACTGTGGGGCGCGTCCCGCTAGGGGGGAGGCATGATAACCCAACGAGAGGGCTCGAGCATATTGAAAAGTCGAAAACAAAAGATTATTTAAAAATTATTAATTTACTGAAAGAGAGAAAGCTAAAATAGATTATGAAAAAGTAAAAAAAAAATATATATATATTTACACTGATATAATACACTTATAAATATATCAGCACTGCGCAATTTATTTTATAATTAATTTAACAATACTAATTTAAGAACAAGATTAATGATTGCCAGTGACCTCATGGGCTTGTCATACATAAAATTATAGGCAAAAATTCACACTCATCTTGATAATTTGTACAGTTTATAATTAATCCCTTAAATGTGGATTAAAAATTACGATTCGCTCCACACTGCCACTTTTTAATACGTAGGCTAGAGCATGTAGTGTATGGGGGGGAGACAAGGAATCACTAAACAAATCCTCTGAAATAATTAAAACCTTCGCAAACACTATAAAGGTCATTTTTTGCATTCCAAAGCCTTCGGAATAATTTTATGAGTAGCAAGCAGTCCACAGAAAAGATCGTACTATGGAAAGGCCTATGTATACGTCCGGGGCAAAGAATGCACTGGCTGAGCGAGGCGTTCATAAAGCCAGCAACAATTAAGAGGTTAAAGTGGTATGTTAGGTTTAGCGTCAAAGTATAGTATAATAGAAATCAATACATTGTTATTTTATGGAGGGGAGAGGGGGACGACGGAAATTATGATTCAATATTGGGTCACCAATATTGAAAGTTTAAGAAACACTGATCCAAACTGTTGCAATAAAAATGACTTACCATAGTTCTGTGAGTGGAAGTTTATTCATTGCATGTACTATATGTTCAACAGTACTCACACTCTAGATGGCCGCGGTAGCCGAGTGGTCAAGGTATCAGGTCACGAGTTCGAGCCCAGTACCGCTAAAGAACCACTGAGTAGGGCAGCGATGCACGTTAAATCTGTCGAGAGCTAAAACGTCCTCCCGTTGGTGTGGTGTGGTAGTTAAGAGAGAGGGTGCCAGCTCAGGTGTCGTTCACGTCACTTGACCATGGTTCAAAATCACGTGGTCCGTCGCCCGTAGCCCTCGTGTAGCTGAACAGTGCAACGTTAATATTCAATCAATCATATTCTAGGGGGGATCATCATGCGGAATTTATATAATGTAGCGATTGCACAAGCGTCATAATTTTCTAACATAAAAAACGTCAACTTATTTTAATATCGCCTTAGAATTATGAAATGTAGGATTTGTACTTGAAGTCTATCAAAAATAACAAAGTTAAAAATGAATCGTATTGTGAAATGTATGTCAAATATTTACAGAGTTTTGAATATGGACTCCAGGATTCCAAGATGTTAGTACAGCTTTCCTTTTCAAAAATTTTGAATTAAATGATCAATTAAAAATAAATTTAGATAATCAGGAGTGTATTTAAAAAAATGTTCTAAATTTCCATTTTGTTTGTAAATTGTTAATTTTATTTCTGTATCTTCTACGTTGAGAATAAGGGAAATACAGGAAATAGTAGCTCTTTGCTTCTTTGACTTTCCACTGCTTTTTTTCAAATGTAACTCCGACATGTAATTTTAACCAAACGATGTCAAATTCAAATTTTCGAAACATAAAAAAACACAAAAAGTTATTAAAATTACCCATTAAAAGAGTTCAATTTGGTTTAAAAAAGTTCCCAACTTATTGCAAGTTGTTAATTCAACAAAAGTTTTATTTCCTGCTCTAATTGAATGAAAACCATGCAGTTTTTAAAATTTGGAACAATATTTTTCTTGAAAATTTGCGAATTCACTAAGCTGCATCTATACTTTAATCAGATGTTTTCTTTTCCAATTTAATTAAAAGGGTTTGGACTCATAAATATATTCAGCAGTGTTTCTCAAACTGTGGGGCGCTCCCCCCTAGGGGGCGTCATAAACCTTAAAAAAGGGGCGCGAGCCTCTTGAAAAGTTGAAAAAAAAATTCTTTTAAAAATTATAAACTTCCTGAAAGTAAATATAGAAATACATTCTGACATAATAAAAAAAATAAAATAATCATTTACAATATAATACACTTTTAAATGTATCAGTAGTGCACAATCTATTTTATAATTAACAATACAAAGTTAAGGACACGTTTAATAATTACCAGTGACTCTATGGATCTGTCATATATAAAATTATATGCCAGGGATGGCGAACCAGAGGCACGCGTGCCATTGATGGCACGCGACACAATATTTTTGGTACGTCAGTGATCAAAATGGTTTGCATTTTATTTTTCAAAGTTCACTATAGAGTATTACGAACAAACGCGAGTGATCGGGGAGCATACTCTCTCTCGTTTTTTATTGTCTTGCCTTAGTTATGTTGTAGACTACAATTGCTTATGGTATAAAGTTTGTCTACGCATAGCACAGTCAATTTCATTGACATAACTGTGTTTTAAAGTTTACCTGTGTTATATTTACGATTTTTAACTGTTGTTTAACATGGCTAGTTCATCAAAAGAACAAAAAGTGCAAGTTAGTAAGTGTAGCAGAGAATTTCAAATTTGATGGACCGAGAAACATGGCATTATTAGTAAAGGCGACAAAGCGGTCTGTGTTTTATGTTCTGGAGTAGTGGTATGCAGAAAATCGTCTGTAAAATGGTATTTTGAAACAAATCACAAACCATCTTGTTAAAAAAAGTGAACCACAGCAAAAATAATTAATTGCTAAGAGACCGTTTGGCAGAAGACTCAAATTCAGCATGTATTCTACAAAAAGTAACATCTTACACAAATCTAATATAAGTTATTTGTCATCCTATATCTGCAACAACAGAAATTACACTAATGTTACTTTAATTTGAATTACACGAATAACTAAAACATTTATTTATACAGCGCAAAAAGTATTTTTTCATAGTAAATAGTTTTGTGTTTTATTTCATATTTACTTTTATTATTTTCCCAATAATTACAAGTCAAAATTATTTGACACTTCTTTGGGAAAAATGGCACGTTGATCCATAGGGGCTCGCCACCCCTGTTATATGCCAACAGTAGCACTTATCTTGATAATTTGTACGATTTATAATTAATCTTTTAAAAGCCGATTACAAATTATGCGACTCACTTTCCAATGCCCCTGTTTATATATATATATAAATGCATTTTATTGCTTTCTAGCTGGTAAGCGTATGTGGTGTATTGAGGGGGTGGGTGGTAGAAAAGGAGGAATAAATAATCAAATCCTCTGATGTAAATGACACTGTCAATGTCATTTTATTGCTTTCTAAGGCCTTCGAAATAATTTTATGGATGCGAGTACACAGAAAAATATAACTTCGGAAAGACGTGTATATACGTCTGAGGGCAATAAACGCAGTGGCTGAGTGAGACGTTTATATACGTTGGGGGCTTAAGAGGTTTAAGTCATAGTATTATTGAATTTAATACTCCGCTATGGTTCGGAGGGGAGCGAGATGCAAATTATGATTGAATATTGGGTCGCAAACATTGGAAGTTTGAGAAGCACTGATATGCAGTAAATAATATTTCAAAAAATTGTACTAATTTGCAAACTGTTTTTTACAAAATAAGCATTTTTCTGGAATTTATAACTGTCGTATTTATTCAAATCTAAGCCGCACTAGTATTAATGCTATTGAAAATTGGGTGCTGCTTAGAATCAAAAGCTAAACATGTGTTGGATGGGGAAAATTGAGTTTACACGCCTTTCAAAAGGAAAAATGAACCCTTCCGTCCATTCTGCCACTTGAATCGATTACTTATCCCCTGTTCCGAGAATTTATCTTCAATATTCAGTCTATTCTAAACATCGTTGTCTGCTCGCATTTAAACAGTTGAACATTTTTTTTTGTGTATGCGCTTTTTCAATCACCTAAATATCAAAGATATAAAAGGCAATAGCATTAAGACGAGTTCGCTACGACGCGAGTATGAAAGGAGGCAATTTCATATGCAGAAAAAATTGGAAAAAAAGAGCAGCTTACTTAGATACAGAAAACTTAATATGGAAGAAAAAGAGCAGAAAACTTAATATGGAAATGTAATGACTTTAAAGAATTCACATAGATAAAAACATCACAAGCATGTTGTTACTGGTGATCTCAATATTGTAAAAGATAACAATCTTAGAAACATAATGAATAAAGGTACTAGATTTAGATTAATGATTTCGAATAATAATAAAATTATAAAAAATCAGTTATATAATGATATTGAGCAATTTATATACAAAATAGCTATTAAGTATAGTATGCCTATAGATGCATTCACAGAATTTAAAGGTAATATTACACAGCAGCTCAATAAATATAACTTTGGTACAGATAATAAAATATTTTTAATGATATTAAAAATCAGATTAAAAAATTACAAAATAATTTCTTTATAGTTTATGTTAATAAAGTGCCAGGTAATTTTGCCTTCATATGTAAATACTATTATAATTTAATGATCAACACATATTTTGATAATAATACAGCTTTTATAAAGTCATCATTTTCTGATAGAGAAATAATTAACCGAATTTTAGCTTTTCATAAAAAATTAAGCATTCAAATTAATAATATAGTGTTAAATTTCCACATATATTTTCTTACTCCCAAATTTCATAAAGACCCAGTAAAATTTACGACAGTTACAAATGAAATTAATACATATATCAGCAAAACTAGCAAAATTCTCTATGAGAGAGAAATATTACATGATACAATAAATAATCTTAAATCCACAGCCATACTTAAAAATAGTAAATCTTTAATTGAAAAAATGAAAGCTAAAAAGATTTATTCAGTCTATAGTTTAGATTTTGAAGATCTTTTTAACTCTATTGATATTGATGATATGATTAATATACTTGTAAATTTGCATAAAGATAATTTATTTAATAATGTTAATTAGGATAGATTTAGTTCACTACTTAGGTTTGTACTTAAAGAGAACTATATATTTCATAAGGGTAACTATTGTCTGCAGATAAACGGTTTGCCACAAGGTGGCCCTGCGAGCAACTGTCTTGCCAATTTATACTTGTATTATTTTGAAAGTAGTTACGTTAATAATTCTAAATATTATATTTGTCGTTATTTAGATGACTTAATCATTTTTTGGCAAGCAAGTCAATTTTATACCTAATACTAATTTTTATCCACAATTTCTTAATTTAATACAGACAAATAGTAACAACAATGAAGCAAATTTTCTTGACATATATATAAAATTAATAGATAATGTAATCGTTTCTCTAATATTTATGATAAAAGAGAAGATTTTAATTTCAATATAATAAAAGTTCCGCAATGGGAGAGTAATGTACATATTTCTATATTCAGAAATATTGTTAATTATATATAACGCAATAAATTTCTGGTGTCAAAAATCAGAAATAATAAATAACAATAAACATTTTACTAAATATTGCTTAAATCAGAAATACCCAATTCATTTTATTAAGAGTTATATGAAAAAAGCTATTCAAAATCGTAAGGATTAAAAATTCTTAGATTAATTATAGTTTAATACAATAACTTTACATTTCATAGTTATAGTTACCTCCATATTCTATTATTAGTTAAAATTACTTATTATTATTTAATTCATATATACTCTAGTGTCACTAAAGTTATGGTTTTTTTTGTAACTCTTTTATTAATTTTTGTTACTATTATTTTTATATTTCTGTTAAGTGCTACATTTAAGCCACTCTCATGCTTTGAATCTGCATTAGGGACCAGAATCTGGCAATAATTATTTAATGCACTAGATTTAGCGCGGGTTCTGCATTTTCAATGCAATTTTTAGGAAAGTTACCTCTATTTTTGTAATGGATTTAGATATTCTATCCATTACTTTTCAATAGCTCTTTGCTCAGTATTTTTACATAAAGGGAAGGTTGGCTGGCCAAAACACGTGTTCAACCCCACTTTTATATAAATTATTTTATATATTAGCTGTCCTAAGTCAGCAATGTTTATAATACTGTGGCCTCCATTTAATAATTTTTAATCTAGTGTCCTTCATTGTATGTTCTCTTTACTGTCTCTGTATTTTTTTGTCGAATGTGATTGATGTGAATGTTTATCTCTTGCTTGTAGAGAATTAGACTATATATATATATATATAGGCAAGTCCCCTCGTGAGATTGGTGAACGGGTAAAAGAGGTGGAGGCTCCTGAGCCTTTCCTAAATTGTTCGCCCTCAAAATTGTGGTGGAACCGAGCTAAATTGTACTGTCATCTGTATGGTGCTCAAAGCCACGGCCAACGATAGGCCTACATCTAGCCCCTTGCCATGATGAATTTCGTAGGCCTGGATCTGACGCAGTCGAGATCAGGAAACAACAACACATATGATGACCAGTTTACAGAAGTAAGAAACTCCTCGGATACAGAAATTAATCTCCAACGCTTACCTGTAGGAAAGGGGTATAAATTAATAATATAATATATTTATTATTTTATCGTTGATTTTTTCCCTACAACAGGTTTTTCAGTATTCCCAAGAATTTTCAGAAATACGTATTTTATAGTCAAATTACGATGGTAAATTAATAATGAAGTTACAAATAGATATGTGGCGAGATTTAAAGTAGAAATAATATCTCCAAATAATAGTAATAGACGGAGCCGCATACAGCTTTGCGATATTTTATTCATACAGAGTAGGTAACACTCGCATTCATACGTAGTTTTAAAAATGGCGATGGTGCTGAATGATTGTTCAATAGAAGAGCATCGTGGTGTGGTTCGATTTTTGAGGGCAAAAGGATTTGAATGAAAAAATATTCATAGATAAATGTTACCTGTTTATCGAGAAAATTATTTATCAAGTAAATCAGTGTGCAATTAGGTGTAAAAATTTTCACAGAGGCGTTCCAAAATTGTTAAAGGGGATCAAAGGAACCATCCATTTTTGGTTGCAACAAAATCAACTCAGCAACAGGTGGAAGAATTTATTAAGGATAATAGAAGAGTGACAAAAAATTGTGTGTGTGACAGCATCGCAACGGCAATAGGATGTTCTCATGGTTCAGCATGCAGCATAATGCATGCCTCTTTGAATTTACGAAAAGTGTGCTCACGTTGGATCCCTCGGCAACTGACCAAGGAACACAAAAAGTAACCGAATTTGCGTTAATTCGTTTGGTCCTCAGAAACATCTTGGAAGCAAACTTTCAGATGACGAAAACATTTGACATGAAGTTCTAGTGTGGATGACACAGCAACCCAGAGAATTTTATGCAGTTCGAATTAGGGCTGTGTTAAAATAATGGGTCATGGGTCAACGTTGCTGGAGATATGTGAAAATAAAAATTGTTTCATGAGATTAATCATTATTGAGTAATTTTTTTAACTTTCCATGATTTGTTTAATGACTTTCATAAATTATGTACCTTCAGTAACATTTTAGGATATACGATTTTTTAAATGATTTATAGTGGTAAAAGGCTTTTCGGATTTTAATCTTCTTTGTTTTTTATAAAAGTGGTGAGAAAATTACAATAATGTATTTTGAGTAAAATTTCTATAATTGTTTTTGAAAACAATTGTCGTACTGAACATGAGAAAATAAATACTGATAATCCCGTAAGAATTATATTCTATGAAAATTAATATTTGTGGCTAAGAAATTCAACTGGCATTCATATAAAATGTTATAGCCGTTGGCTAATCCGCTTCCCTGGGTATTTTATGAATATATACAGCCCATTTATTCTACAGATATTTTGATGATCCTTTATGGTCCTCTTTAAAATTAAAATTAATCTTAAGTAATGAGCTATGCCGGCGTTTTTCAAACTTTGTAGCACACCTCTAGAAGGAGGGGAGTGATGAATTAAATGGGTGGCGTGAGTATATGGAAAATTCGAAAATAAAAGATTATTTAAAGATATTATTTATTTACTGAAAGGAAGCAAAACCAAAAATACATTCTGACATAAAAATTCTCCTGACACTGACAAAAGTGAGAGCTTATAAGGCCGTTCACAAGCGCCAGAAGGTCTTGTATTTCCGAGACATAAGCTTGAATGAACTTCCTGATTTCTTCCGAAGTACCAAAGATGACTAGGGTTTCTCTCTAAGTTTCAAATACTTAGAAAGGAAGAACTTTTGATGACAAATGAAGGAAAACAGACACATTTAGAATGCTTGCACAAGAACCCTTGTTGACTAAATGGTTCAGCATGTACGAGAAATACTGTGCTATTATTTGCAAAGAGCTGTGAAGTATTAAGTAGAGAAGATGCAAAATACTAAATGATTGAATGAACAAAGGGAGGTTTGAAGACAATTTCGTCATTCCATTTTTGTAAGAAAAGTATTAAAAAATATAATTAATTCTATAAGGCTTCTCGACAGACAAAATATATTCTTAATGGATTATATTTACTCTTTAGTTGATTTGGCGTACACCGTACGGGTTAAAGAAAGCTGACCAAAAGTGGTTTGCCTATATGCTGAACGAGCGCTGATATTTTCTTCTTACCTTTGATTTGCGCATATTTTAATTCTTATAGAAAGATTGTGCTAGTGTTTTTAAGAGATGTTGTTTGTCTATGGTACTGAAATTTTTCTATTCCGAGATTTTCTTTGTGGTGAAGACAGGAATTAAGAATCGTAAGAAACTTCGGTAAAGAACAAAGATTGGCAAGGCGATGTGCAATTTATTGCTTGAGAAAAAATGAAAATGGAAAGATAACCCAAATAAACCGATATTATATCTGTTCCTGTGTGATGCAATGTAACTCTTAGTATAACACCATACGTCGAATTATGTGTTCATAAACATATATGCACTCACAAACACAAAAATTCCAACCGATTTTAAAAAAAAAAGAAATGAATTTTTTTTTCAAAAGTATGAAGCTCTTTTAACTTTTTATCTACCGTATTATGCTTTACTGTAGGGTTTTTTATATGCAGTTCTTTTTCAATCATTACATTGAAAATTAAGAGATATACATAAACAAAATGCTCAGCTTTTTGAAATTTAATCCGTTAGAGCTAGTTAATTAATTAAAGATATTCGGCTGTAGAATTAATTATATACACTGTACACTTAAGAGAAATAATTAAATCGTCTCCTTGAAGTATTCATTAACATACAATAAAAAAAAAAATAAGACACTTGCATATGACATTAACTACTTTTTCGGAACAAAAATGACAATGAACTTAATTTCTGCTATAAAACTATTCACATTCGCCTCTTAAATACATCACATGACTCGTGCTACCATATATCTTGGAAAAAGGTATTTAAAAGAATATTCCTACAAAGTATCGTAAGAGTATTTGTAAAAATGGTTAATCTAAGTCATTTTAAAGTGAATGGTACCTATATGTACCGTGGGTAGATAAAAGAGTACTATACAGGACCATTCTTCATAGCATGCACGGTGCACTTATCAAAAGCAAACACAAAGGGGTTTTATGTTCCCCCAGTTATAAAATAAAAATATCGGGAAAAACTTTAAAATTGAAAATTATAGTAAAATTCTTCTTCCATTTTCACATTTTGTTATATATTAGTTA